>CAMOHE010047113.1:37908-94071 GCA_946598075.1 Artocarpus hirsutus | reverse complement strand
TACTAAAGCCAAGTTTGAATTAAAGAAAACCTACCTCAAAACTCCTTTGAAAAAAACCAAAGTTTGGGTTAAAAATCAAGCTTGTATTGACTCCAAAACGGCTTCAAACGTGGCTGAAAATTATAGTTATCGTGGTTGCAAAGAGAGCTTTATGCCTTGTGTAATTAGTTGGAAATTGAAGTGAGAAAGGAGAAAATGAGAAACTAGAGAAGAGAGTGGTGATGGTTGAATAAATAGGCATCAAAATAATTGAGGAGCGGGAGAGAATTAAATGAGCATTAAAAGAAAATATTATCATATCTCCCATGGAGACTTTTAGCAAATAATGTTAACATAATTGAGGGGGCAAATGTGGTAAGTTGTAGAAGAAGATGAAGGAAGCAATAAAAAGGTGGTTGAGAAAACATATCGATGTCTCCTGGTAGTTGAGGTAAATTAATTCTATGTCTCCAAGTAGTTGAGGCTACTTAATTAAGCATTAATGTAGCAGGACAAGGTTGGTAGAAGTGAGTGATAGGTAGATTTAAAATATTTACTACGGAGACTTAGTAAAAATACTAAAGTGACATTTTATTCATATGATTTTACAAAAATCATACCAGGTAAAATAATGGGTGTTTCAGTAGTATTTCTTGTAGTGGCGGTACACTGTTATACATCATTTGCAGGTTCGAGCAAACATTTCACGGCGTCTTGGATAACCGCCATAAATGTTATTGTCGCTTCAGATTCTTGAAAAAAAAAAGGATATTGCTATTTCGACAGAGAAAAAAATTGACTATGTATCCGGAAAAGGAAAAATCATCCTATAAGCTTAGAGCTCGTTATAAGAATGGTTTTTAGATGGTTTTATTTTGTTTTGTTTCTTCTCTTTTGATTTAGCTTTTCTTTATTTTGCCTTGGATTTTTATGTTTAGATTGTTTGAACATTTTTCTTTTCTTTTCTTTTCTAATAAAATTGTTTGCTTATTAATAAAAAGTTCTTTTCTCCACATGAATGTCATTATTTTTTGAGTAGACATGAATGTTAATTTTACGCCGGATAAAAAGTTCCGATTACTTATTTTAGATACATTTTTGTAATAACATAGAAGTTTTCGAAGTGCCATGCGCATTGCTTGCATCGGGGCTTACAAAAAGGTTTTAACTTCAACCTTGTTAATGGTCCCAAATTATTGGTTGATAGATAATTTGTATGCTTACTTTTAAAACCAAATTAATTTTCCCCTTCAAAAAAAAAAAAAAAACCAAATTAATTTAGAGTATATACAGGTAAATATACTGTAATTATACATACACATACACATATGCAGATACATACATACATATATATATATATATATATATATATATATGCACACACATTGCATGATGACCTCTAACTTTTATACCCTCCAAATAAAATGTGTAATGTGCTCTTTTGTTTGGTAATTAGAATTATGTAGTCTTTGAAACAGCCTTTTGAGCAGCTGTGCAAGTTGCAATATGGGTGGTTACAGACATCATATTCACAGTATGTGTACTTCAAGAACTTTATTCCATATCATTTATGATCTTGACAATATATTTTTCTGTATTGTATTATTAACGCCAAAACATATTCAGTTCGTGAAGACAATTAAAAGAGACTCAGTCCCACCCCCTGGGCGACAGCTAGCTTAGACATGGGCCCGAAATTCCAGTCATATTCAGTACTTGTTCACGTGCATGGCACATGAAAAACCATTGGTTTTGCATGCAAAGTGGGGACATGGACAAGGGCAGATCTCGAAGGAGACTTTACACCAACGAGTGAAGTTACTTTCTTTCTTATTTTTCCCAGGGTAATTTCTCTGATGAAAAAAAAAAAAAAATCTATAGTTCAATTATCAGATCTGTAAAAAAATATGATTTTAATTTGATATAACAGTTTAAAAATATACACTCTTGATAAGATCCCACTCGAGAGCTTGATTTTCCTTTGGGAAGGACATTTTTAACCAAACCCTACGTCAAAAAGCCCCCTTAATTATTCGGTCCACTAGTCTCTGCTTTGGGGATTTTATTTGATAGAAAGTCCCTATTTTTGGAATGGTGCTTGGAAGTGTTGGATTATTCATACGGGGAAAAGGAAATAGCTAGGTTTCCTTTTCAAAGTAAATTACTATATAGATCTGTCTTTTTCGAAAATTTTGGCCAGTGCCCACCATATTATTATATGGGCCCACTTATTGATTTGTCTAGCTAGCTGACACAGTACAAATACCTATTTTGTTAGATCTATATCTCTTACTTCAATAATCTTGCATACAAGGATAACTGTGGACACATGCTTAATACATGTTTGTGTCACCATTTGATATGTGACATGACCAACATGAAAGAAATTATGAGTACAGCATAACATCATGTCGTTTCATCAAAGCAGAAGTACTCCGATCTCTCTGGAATAGGCATACGTATCGGCAGTGGATAGGTTGTCTTTGTGGGCGTTAACTTAAATTTTACGTACTTAGCAAATTCAGCTTACATGCCCTTTTTTTTTCCATGTTCCTCCGTTATTATCATATGTCATGTTAATTAAAATATTTCAACTAATATGATTAGTGATGATATTTTAATTAACATGGTATGTATTAAGAGATATCAAAGAAATATAAAAAAAGGAATACAAAGTCAGATCCGTGCTTAGACGCCTTAATCTCTGTATAAATGATTTTTGGAGATTGGTCCATTTAATTTTTTCATTGTAGGATTAACCTTTGCTTTTTTAATGTTTTGATTTACCCATAAATATAAGGTTATTAAAAAAGTTTGCCTTGATTTTCAATGTACCATCAAATTAAAATTAATAGATGAATATATACATATTCTTGACCAATATTATGTTTTTGATTAGGAAAATGACTACAATATCCTCAAGAGAAAGAAAAACAATCTAACAGAACCAATGTATATATTTATATTTTTGTTATTTTTTTCCCTTCTAATATTTGGAATTTTTGTTTTAAATCTTACTTTTTACTACTCAAATAACATGTTTACCGGGAAGATGTACACGTTTGCCTATTACATGAGTTCCAATGCTACGTTTACAACTACCAAAAATCAGTAACAGACTACATGAATAATTACTCTAAAAGATTAATTACATAATTGTACCTCTTAAATTTCACTATTTTTTAATTTATTTTTTTGTTCTTATAAAATACAAAAGTATCCTTGAAATTTTAAAAACTTATTTCAGTTTTATTCCCATCATAAAAAAAATTGGACAAAACAATATGATCACCCATAAATAGCTATGATAATATTTTATATATTAAAAACATAAAAAATCCTAAAATAAAACATTAAATTTGAAAAAAAATAATTTTTACATTTAAAAATATATTTTTTAATTTTTTACGAAGAAATATATATTTCATAAAAAAATTAGATTTAATTAAGGATATTTTTATCTTATCTTTATATTTTTTAAGTCGAAAAGTTTATCATGGATGAAATTAAAACAAAAATTTAAATTCAAAATATACCCTTATAGTTTCTAAAAAAAGAAAGACAAATTAAAAAAAAAATTAAAACTAAGAGTTATAGTTATGTAATTAACCCTTAGTTTAAATATAGGGCAAACTAAAAGAAAATTAACAAAGATTAGTTCTATAAATGGTCTTGAAACTTTACCACAATTTTACTTTGATCCATGCATTTTTGAAACGTCCTACAATTAACCCTGATTTATTAGTTTGTTTCATCTTTAGCATCTTTCTACTAGTTGGGAGCTAAAAAGTAAGGAAAAAAGTAAATAATACTCTATTGACAGAACACGAAATATACATGCGATGTTGATTGAAGATAACACTTTGTTAATATAGCATTATTCATATTCCACCATCCTTTGAACAAGCTGAAATATTAGAGTTGAATTTAGAATATTACAAACTCAAGGACCAAAATGAGACTGACATAACATCAAGGACTATTTGTGAGATTAGGAAAAAAAAAAAAAAAAAGAAAACCACAAAAGATTGCCATGCACATATAATTTTTTTGGTCAATTAAAGCGGTCAAATTGCTTAAGAAACTCCAAGTTTGTGCAGCGAGAGCAACGCTATTTGATACCATATCTTTTTTACTATATAGTACGATCATACACTTAATTGATTCCATTTCAAATCAAGACAAGTGATATTGATAATTAAGAAGATCAGAGAAAATGCGATTTTCTCAAAATATTTTTATAAAAGCCAAATACCATACATATTGGTGACGTAAGACTAGTAAGAGAATGAAAGAAGACGACAACTTCGAACTCAAGTCGTGGTCTGATCGATACATTTTATGAAAATTGTCTCCTTTTTTAATTGATAACGTTATAATCCTATCCACTTAACAAATAAGAATTTTACTTGTAATGCGATTATGATATATACAACATATATATATATGTATATATATAATAAGTTTGAAAACCGTCTAAATTAACAATGCTTGTTGTGAGCAATCACATCGACCCCATTAACATAATTTGGTTATTGTTTTGGCTTTAAACGTCCTTTTCTGAAGCCCTGCTATAAATTTTACCTCTACCTAGCTTGCTCTTCTTACAAGTACATCACTGTCAAGTTATTTTACTATATGATTACTATAGCCTTTATAACATCGCATGCATTTTCATACAGAACTCAATAAAATACATACCATGTTACATTCAACTTGTTTCGTTTTTTTATGTTATAGGGAAAAAAACTATTAGACTGTATGAAAAATGTTACAAGTATTAGATTATTAGATAGCATTACTGTCAAAATTGATCTTTAGAAATTAATGAGTACTTTCTGAGAAAACAAAAAAATAAAAATAAAAATAAAAAAAGACTTGTGTTGGTGAAAAGAAAGAGGAAGCAGCGGGGTCACATGTTTTCTTCTTCTTCTCTTTCTTCTTCTTCTTCTTCTTCTTTTAAGTGCCATGAGAAGACAATAAATGTTGGAAATGGGAAATTGACGACCAAATTTGGCTGTTCAAAGAATTTATATGTAGAAATATTGTTTAATCTCTTTCTTGGGCACGATAGTATAGTGTATGCGTACACGTACACGTACACGATTGTCTGACCATCCATATATATATAGGCAGGGGCTACAGTTCTAAAATCCAGACTATCTAGATAACATCATATTTTTTGATAGGATAATGACAATGTGTTAAATTAAATATAACATTAAGTTTTGATCATCCAATGTTATTATATATTTTGTTCTAGAAGAAGATATACCATATCTTTAATGTAGAGACATCAAATTAAAAAAAAAAAAAATGGAAGATTTGAACTAGCTATGCTTTTTTTTTGACAAATATTGTGACTCTATTTGGGAACCATAGTTTGGACTGAAGAATTCAATTCAAACACAAAATAGTGTTTGACAATGTTAAAAGAAAAAATCAATTTGAACAATTAGTTTGAATTGAAATTTTCAATTCGAACTCATTTGTTACGATAAAAACCATTCATTTGAGCTAGAAGAGTAAAAAAGAAGAGTGACAAAGAGAAAAGTGAAAGGTTTTTATTGTAACAAATAAGGTTGAGTTGAGAATTTCAATTTGAATTGATTGATCAAACTGATTTTTTCTTTTAAATGTTGTCAAACACCAGCTTGTGTTTGGACTGAATTTTTCAGTCCAAACTATCGTTCTCAAACGGAATTGCAATTTTTTTTTAAAAAGACGTAGCTATTCTAAATCTCACTTTTTTTTTTAATTTGGTATCTCCATATTGAGGATATGGTATATCCTCTTCTAGAACAAAATATACGATAATATTAGATGATTAAACCTTGATATTATGTTTAATGTAACACATTGCCATTATCCTATAAAAAAATATTACGTTATCTGGATGGTTCGGAGGCAAAGACCGTAGCCACTTCCTACATATATATATATATATATATATGTATGCATGCATAAGGTGATTAGTCTCTCTAATTCGAAATCATTTCTCATTCGAATATTTTCCTTAATTGTTGAATTAAAAATGGTTGCTTAGAAATTCTGAAGTAGATTAAAAAAATACCATTATAAAAAAAAGATACTCATAAACCACTGCTCAAAAAATCGCATAGCATCTTTTGGGATGGTCATGTGGTGTTGGAGTTTGGCACTATCTTCGAACTCATAGCCGCTCAAAGGTGTGGTCTAAAATCATAGTGTCATTTTTTCCAGGGGTAGGGCTATTCGCTAAGGTTTGGGGGTGATGTTCATGGCTTGGTGGAGGTGGCTTCGACACGAGTGGGTTGGCTTTCTCTGGTGGCTTCATTGGCGGCCTGGTGGCGCAACAAGCATATCTGGTAGAGAGAAGCCTTCTCCTGGTGGGGATTCCCTGACTCTGTCCCTACCTTAAACTAGGCGGGTATGAAGGACAAAAGAGTAGTTAGGTATTAGGGTGGGGGAAGCATACCTGCCCCCGCCCCGCCCCATTGCCATCCCTATGACACATGATGGTTGTAAGTAATTCAAAAAGCACGTTTGAAAAAAATCATAAAACAAACATATATATTTGAAATAAAAAATCAAATTGTGTCACTACAAATCTTTTTTCTTTTAAAATATATATTTTAGATGTATTTGTTTCTTTCACTATTTTACATGAGAAAACCTAACCTGTTATATTTGTGCTATATTTGTCTCAGAATGACCACTTTATTAATTGAGAGATCGGAACTTTATATTTCACAAATCAAAGGATAGTTAGACCTTAAAAAGTGAACATTGGCAGACAAAATAATATAAATGCATATCTTTATAGATTATTTGTGCAACTTTTTGGTTTTAAATATATAAACAAACTTTTCTTCTATTGATTCTTATTACTCATAATACAAGTTATAATACCTTTAATTAGAATTTGATACGTGCATTGCACGTTCTTCAACTAGTACTATCACAAGAATGATCATATGAATGTAACTATAAGGCTAAACTCATAAATGGTTTGTAAATTATGCTGTCAATTGCACTTTAATTCTTGACTTTTGAAATGTCTCAAATTTCATCCATGATCCATCAATTTATTTTAGTTTTATTTTTTTAACAGTTGGGTGTTAAAAAAAAAGATTGAATATGCATGTGATGCTAATAGAAGATGGAATATGCAAGTGATTCTAACACAAAAAATATAAAATAACACTCTTCGAACTAAATATCATCCATATTTTTTCATGTTTTTAATACATAACTGTAACATTCAGAAATTAATTTAGTATAATTAGTATGTAAAATGGTATATTAATGTGCCTTATTGTAATTAAACTTAATTTAATTATGTTATAGTATTTTCTAATTAATTTCACTTTTAATTATTTCTATGAGTTATTTTAAATTTTTAAAATAAAATAATTTGCTAAATACCCAACAAGTTTCTCCTTGAAACCATGTGCTGAACATGGTTTTAATCCTAAAAACCACCTTGCTTCCCCTCTATTTAACTCTCCTCCACTCTCTCTTTTTCCCTCTCATTCTCTCATCTCTCTCTTCCCCTTCAGCGCTCTTTCTCCCTCCTCTCTCTTTGATTTTTCAGCCACCAAATGGGGGCCAAGGGACGAGCATTTGGAATCACAAAAGCCTGCTCAAATTAGCTCAAAACGTCCATTTGAGGAGGTTAGCTCTCTCTCTTTTTCAAAGTTTCAAAATTTGGTTTCAAATTTTTCAATCTTCTTGGTGTGTTACAATCCAAACTTTATTGAGCTTAGATAACGTTTAATCCAAGTTAGGGGGGACCTAGATCACAATAAATCCAAGCTTGATTGAGTAGGAATTGAGCTAGACTAAGTTTTTACCCTTTTTCTCATTTTTGAAATAATTTGTAAATTTCTATGAAAAACTTGTTGAGAGGTGTATTATGTTATTTTATTGTTTTGGACATTACCCATCTTTGAGAATTGAGAAAAATAGGTTTAAATGAGCTTTTGAGCTCAGGGAGGCCAAGACTCGAATTCCAGATTTCGATGGATTTGTAGGCCGAACTTGAGTTTTGGCAGGCCATATTCATAAGTTTGGTAAGCCAGACTCATTTCTTCGACAGGCTAGACTCAAGCAGTTCAAAAGGACAAACTTAAGTAGCCGGGAGGCCGAACACCATTGTTCGGTAGGCCGGACTAGGGAAATCGATAGGCCAATCAGGCTATATGAAAATGGCTGTCTTCCACCAGTTTTTGCCATTTAAAACATAAATGGAGATTTTGAATTTGTGATATGATTTCTGAACATTAAAGGCACACTAAGACACCATAAGATAATATAATATTGTAGAATACTCTAAGTTAGATATTAACGAATCTAGTTCATATCTAAGGTTGTTCAAGGTTTCAAGGAGCTGACGTATAGTAGGTTGGGACTACGGTGTTTGTGCTCTTGTACTGGATAACGAGATAGGACTCTAGACCCTCTTTCTTTGTTAGCCATGATTTTAAAAGAGCCTTGGTCACAAAGTGTTTTTTGAAAAATGTTTTTAAGGAATGATTGAAATGAATTTATTCAATTATTCTCAATAACTGCTTAATAATGAAAGGATCATAATAAGCAGAATAATAAATGTAAATGAGAAAACTTGATAATATGAGACTTGAATAATGATATAGTACCGAACGAGTCAAAAATACCATTTGGAATGATATGCTAGGGCATGATGCTATATTTAGAGATTGGGTCATGCAGAGAGCGACCTTGGGGGTAAATCCTGAAACTCAACTGGGCCACTACGGTGGTGATTCTAATGGCTTTGCTTAAGATAAAATGATACGATTAATTTCAAATAAATGTCAGACCAAAATGGTAAGCAAGAGACTTATTTACTGTGTTTAATATTCCTTGTGCTAATGAAGGATTTATATATTGAAATTAACGTTTTCAAAGATCAAGTCCTACTGAGCCTTTCGCTCATAGTTTTATTGTTTTAAAATTCCCCTCTCCCTCTAAGTGATTCGTAGCATAGAGTTGATTAGGACGCTACTGACCAAACGCGTGGATCGTATGATTTCCATTTAGGTTATTTGCTTATCTAAATCAAGGCATTTAATATTTTATCGTTCCTCTTTTGGATTGGATTGTGGTTGTATTTCATTTATGTCGATACTATGTGTGTGCACAAATATGGATTCTGTGCGGCCTGACTCTTATTAATTAGTTTTTATTATTTTAGCTGCTTTAATTTAGAGGTCATTATTTAAAAGTTTCATGTTTATCACGTTTTTATAAATAACATTGTTAATTAATTGACGAGTTTAATTAAAATTTGGTTTAATTAATTTAATTAATCTATCGCGTCACTAACCAGTTTTAGGTTCGTGATAATAACCGATGAAAAGACTAATGTTGTGTTTGGTATGGTAGTGGGAACCATTGGTTAGAACTGTTTTTACTGTAGCATGTGAGAGCTTTACATTATAATAGCTTTTTTTTTATTATAACATGTGAGAGTTTTATACTGTTTATAACTGAGATAATGGTTAAAACAACTCTTGTCAAACAGCATGTCACTTAAACAAGCTGATATATTAGGGTGGAATAGACAATACAAGTAAGATCAAACCATTTGTGAGTTAATCCTAACTTTGTTGTGCATTATCATTCAACAGTATTGTTAGAACCTTCACATAAGAGTGCTTTATATAAAAACAATAATAATAAGAAGAATAATATAGCGTCATTAATAAGTAACTATTTATTGTCATCACCAATTCTCAAGAGAATTTATATCGATAATAATTTTATTTTTCAATTATTATAAAATTTAATATGGGTCCAATATCAAAATATTAATATATACTACAGAAGAGACAAACAAAAGCGAGCGGAAAAAAGGATAGGAACATATATACATAGCTGCTATAATATATTGGATGTGATAATCTAGTTGATTCCAAAGATATGAGAAAATGACTCCTTAGATAATTAGGGACTAAAGGGTTTCCACTCGTCTCTGTTGCTCGCTCTCTCCTTCATAACCCTTCCAAATTCTCCTTTTGCTTCGACTTTCCCAAGGGATGGCCTTGGCCTTTCTCAAATACTATATTTTCTCTCACATGTATATATATATATATATAAACACGTGCGTACATACGTATGTATGTATGAATGAATGCTATGTGTGTGTATATATATTTTAAATTATTTTACCTAATTTTTTTTATATATAAATCCTCTCAAACAGTCCACATGCATATTATTCAAAAAAAAAAAAAAAAAAAAAACACTAAACTATAATGAATATTTTCAAACCGTGATACGTGTAATAAATACATACAAAACATAAATTTTTGAACTCTTATATTTTTCATGTATTTATTGTTCTTATTTGTTAAAAAAGTTTTTGGTACGGTACTTAGTGCGAGATAAATTTATTAATAGATGCCAACTTAGTTAAAATGTGCTAGTTAATTTTGATGTAATCTATATTATATGAAATGTATTTATATACCTCAAATGTAGAGCACTTATGTGTGCGTGTATATATATCTTTAATGAGCTTCTTTATTTTAGCCTTCTCTCCCCTTTTAATTCTTAATTTGTTGTTCCTATAAATATGTTTATTTGACACCAAACTTTTACAAAATGTCTCCTTTGGTGGACTCAACTAGTACGTCTTCGCCTGTTCTCTTGTGTCCCCCACCAATGGAGCTCAAAGATGAAAATAGGGTTCTAGTATTTGACTCAAACTTACTGCAAAAGCAAACAAACTTGCCAAACCAATTCGTTTGGCCACATGGCGACATAGTGCAAAGCACACAAGAAGAGCTCAACGAGCCTCTCATAGACTTGGAAGGCTTCCTAAGAGAAGACGAGTTTGCCACCGATCACGCTGCCGAGCTCGTAAGAACAGCTTGCCTTAACCACGGATTCTTTCAAGTGATCAACCACGGCGTCGACCTCTGTCTTATCCGTGCCGCACATGATGAAATGGATGCCATCTTTGGCTTGCCCTTGAGCAAGAAGCTCGGTGCACGACGAAAACCCGGTAGTCTTTTAGGGTACTCAGGCGCCCATGCGGATCGGTACTCATCCAAGTTGCCATGGAAAGAAACTTTTTCGTTTGGTTACCGAGAAAGCGACGACTATTCCGAGCATGTCGTTGTTGACTACTTTACGTCTATATTTGGAGAAGATTTTAAAGGCACGGGGTATGTTAGTTATTCACTCATTTATTTTTATATTTTGTTAAAAAAAAAAACCCAGGATATAACAATCCACAAGTGAGCAAGCTAATTGTTTTGTCACTGCTAATTTTCCACCAATTACAAATTTATATAGGTTAACTATCATGCACATAGATAAAATTTTGTTTGATATTTTTTTACTGAAAATTTTAAATCCAGTATTTACGACCATGATCACAACTGACGACATAAATCATGTGATAATTTAACTACATGTTGCTGCTTTAGAAAATTCAAGCCCAGATATTAATCTCACGATCTCGACGTGACTGGGCTTTTATCTCTTTTACCCTTTTTTGTACAAGACAAGTGATGTATGTTTAAAAAAAAAAAAAAACACTAATTCCCCACTCCTCGTCCTCTCCCATCGTATCATAATGACCAAACCTCACGTACGTAAGCATCAATTTGACACCAAAAACAATTTTTTAGCCCCACCTTCACAGTGCAAAATCTCGTTCACGTTTGCAACATTATCAATACTATAATGGAATGGGATATTTACGTGCCTCAGGTAATATTATTGCATATATAACACTATTATTATCACTTAAGACTGTTTCTTCTTTGTAAGTTCACTTCTAGTCCCATATATTTTTAGCTTCCTATAGTAAAACTATTAATTTGTGTGAATAGTTCATTACTTCATGGTTTTTTAAATTTTAATTATCGATTCCCCCCCCTTTTTTTTTCATTTTCAGATATCTATATTTTTTATTAATAAAGTTTGAGACATGTCATAAACCTTTTTTGAGAGTGCTCATGAGTTGGGATGTTCCAACTAGGTTTTTAAAATGCCAATTGATATTTTGAGGACAAAAATTGAACAATAGTTTGGAGGGAAAAAAGCCACCTTTCTAGTTTAGAGCTTCTAGTGGGAAAGGTTTTAAATCCAGAAAAATTTAGGTTTTTCTCATAAATTGCTTCTTTGTTGTTTAATGCTTATTTTTGTTTGGTTTGTTTTTGTTTTTGCTTTTTTTAGGCTTTTTATACGCTTTATTTTGAAAGATCCTTTTCTTTTCCTCCTACTAAAATTTTCCCTCTTTTTTTTAATTCTCTCATCATATAGTTTTCTTTTTAAGATATATATATATTTCAAACTTAGGTGCGGGAGACTCTAGTTTTATACCTTCGTGAAGTCGGATGTAGATCTATTATTACGCCATATATGCAATCACTTCTTTTTCATTATATAATCCTTATACACATGGTTAAAATAAAAGTATATTAAGTTTTAAATTATTGACGCTTTAGAGATACGTAGTTTGAAAGCCTTATTTAATTACTTACAAAATTAATGTTTATAATAGGTGGATTTACCAAAGATATTGCAAAGCAATGAGATATTTGTCTCTAGTGATCATGGAGCTCTTGGCCATTAGTTTGGGAGTTGATAGACTTTATTATAGGAAATTTTTTGAAGATAGCGATTCAATAATGAGATGTAACTACTATCCACCTTGCAAGAACTCAGGCTTGACCCTTGGAACTGGCCCTCATTCTGACCCAATTTCCTTGGCCATTCTTCACCAAGACCAAGTTGGAGGCCTTGAAGTTTTTGCTAACAACACGTGGCAAGCTGTCCAGCCTCGCCCAGAAGCCCTAGTCATCAACATCGGCGATACATTCATGGTATGTAAATATTTCTACAATATTTAAACTTACCAACAGTGCATTTAGTCAAAATCATTTTTTTAGATTTAATGGCTAAAAAATAGATATATATTTATAGGTATTTTCAAACCATTAGGTGCAATTTTTTTTTTTTTTAGATTTGATAGCTGAAAAATAGATATATATTTATAGGTTACTTTGTCAATACATACCGAAAAAAAATCTCTCTTTTTTTTTTGGTTTTGGTTTTGTTATGTTACAATATTGATCATACTATTAATACATTGCCTCTTTCCTTTGTATGTATTGATCAATAAAAAAGTATTTCAGAGTAAAATCACAAACGCCAATAATTAAGTTAGCTATGGTCTCTCTCTCTCTCTCTCTCTCTAAAGCAGACTATATCTATGTTGCATAGGAAATCTTGAGATTTTAGCGATCGTCCTAAGCCAAGCAGTATATATGTTATGTTGCATAAGATTGTGATAATCAATACATCAAGAGAAAAAGAAAAAAGATTGTAACAATAAAAAACAAAAAAGGAAAAAAAAAAAAAAAACAACTAGGTGTCTTTCTATCAAATTGCAAGTGCAATGAATAGGTTACGCATGGCATAAGTGGGTCCATATGTATTTAATCATGACATTGCCAAGTGATGAGATTGTGGATGTTATCGGATTATAAAGCTCCTTGGAAATGACTAAGTGATTAGTAATCACACGTACAGTAGAATTTCCAACCTGATAAATTTGCTTCGAACTGTAGCTGTTTTTTAAAAGCTGAACAAATTGGTCGAGGAAGAAGTACAATAGATTCGAGCGCTATATATGGCCATATATATAATGTGCAACTATAATAGAAATAATTAATATATAGGAAATTTTGATAGTACTTGTCGTGTTGTGTGATGCAAAAATTTCTAGCCTTTTTCTCAAGTACCGGTGGAAACAATTGCTACCATTGAATTAATTTTTTAACACTCTAAAATATGAGTGTCCATGCTAAAATTTAGCACAAATGATATCTAACAACTCTAATTCATACATCATACTATAAACTTATATATAGGCGCGTCAAATGAATTTTGATTTGAATAATTTCTGTGGAATTTTTTTATATTTCTTGCTGTGGGATAAAATAGTAAAACTTGTAATAAATTCTTAAGTGTGCGTTTTTTGAAGGTAAGATTAAAATGATAATAAAAATCTGTTAAAAATGACTCTAGTTGTAGAAAATAATATTAATACCAACCCAAAATAATTGTATGTTTCTGCATAGCTACATGAGCAAACTAGTTAATATTCCAACGTAGGATTTTGCTTTGCTAATGCGAAAAATAATAATGAATGATGTTGGGATTTGCAGGCATTGTCAAATGGGAGATATAAGAGCGGCCTACACAGAGCAGTGGTGAACAGGGAAAAAGTGAGGAGATCATTGGTGTTCTTTGTAAGCCCAAGAGAGGACAAAGTGGTGAGACCGCCAGAAGATCTTGTTTGCAGAGAAGGGCATAGGAAGTACCCTGATTTCACATGGTCGGATCTATTGGACTTCACCCAAAACCACTACAGAGCTGATGTTGCCACCCTCCAAAGCTTCGTCCACTGGCTTCAGCTGTCTAATTCAAAACCATCCCACTCTTAATTACAATATTCTCTCTCTCTCTCTCTCTCTCTCTCTCTCTATATATATATATATATGTTATGTATATGTCTAGATGATCTTCAAGTGGGTATGTCTATGCCTGCATAATATATGAGTAGCTTTCTACAATTATCATTTTGCTTATAATGCAGGGAATCCCTTAGTAATGTATTGTGTACACGCAAAGGATGATGACGACGATACACACACATACATATATAACAAACTTAGCTTGGTTCAAGCCTTTTATATATGTGTGAGTTGTATATGTCTGTATGTTTATGCACCATAGGGGGTTTATCATGTACCCATGTGCCATGTACATTACATAATGTTTTGAGGTTTTTTTTTTTTTTTTTTTTTTTTTTTTTTTTTCTGTGCCTTCTCAATTTGGGCTTTTTTGCATAGGACCCCTATGAACTTTGTGTTTAGCAAATTGGTTCCTAAATTAAAAATTTTTACAATGGACCCCTTAAACTTTGAAACCTGTAACATAAGTGTCCCTCTAATAATTATTTAACGGTTTTCGACTTGTGGTCTGAACGAACGTGACGTCTATTTCAGGAGCATTAATGGTTGTTTTCACCAACAACTTTTCTTTTCTTCAAGCCAACAACTTAAAATTAAAAAAAAAAAAAAAAAAAACCATGAAGCCCCATTTTATTAGTGGAATAAATCTGGACATATATTTTTCCTCATACATCCTTCCGTTTTCACTTCTCAGTAATGTGTTTGGGGAGAGATGGTCATTGTGCCACCGTGGAGAGGAGGTCATTGCACTAAGGGGAAGAGGTCGTTGCAATGCCAAAAATCTGGCTGTGAGGCGGTAGCTGCGACGTATGGCCTGGAGGGGATCACCACGACGTCGGAGAATGGGGGTGTTGCGATGTTGCGGTCTCGCAGAGAGTGGGCTGTTACATCCCAATCTGGCAGGGGAAGGGAGCTGCAACATCGGGATCCACGGGGAGGGGAGTGTGACGTCACGATCTGGCAGGGAGTAGGCTACTACGACATTGAGATTTGGTGGAAGAGGGGAGCTGCGACATCGTCATTTAGCAGGGTGAGGCTACTACGACCCCAGATCTGGCGGGGGAGGGGAGTTGTGACGTCAGGCTTGCGAGGCTGGGTTGCGATGACAATGTTGGTGTCAACAGGATCGGGGTGCAACAGTGAGGGCGGACGGGGGGCTATCGGATTCTTTTATTTTATTCTTGGTTAATAATTCTTTTAGATTTTTTTTTAATATTGTGAACAACAAGAGACCACTCGTAGCCTTTTTTTTAGAAGTCACCTGTCACATGGAGATAAACCATCAAAAACTTAACACCGTTTTCAATTAGATCACTTATGCAACAAATTTCAAAGTTCAAGGATGACTGCAAAAATTTTAACTTTATAGAGTAATTTGTCAGACACATAAGGTTCAGGGAGTCCCATGGAAAAAAAAAAAAAAAGAAAAAGAAAAAAAAGAAAAGAAAAAACCCTCAATTTAAGGGGCTTTCTTACTTTACCAATTAAACTTAAAAAACTCCTATTTTGCCTCTTAAATTTTAAAATAATCATACTTAACCTTTGCTAATAGAATTTCTAGTAAAAACATATGAAAAAGTTGGATGTAAAGTGATGTCTTTTCCCTTTTATTTTCGACATAAATTCTAACAGAAGAGGCTAAGTAAGACTATTTTTCTTTGGGGAATTCATATAAATGATACTTTTTTAGACTCAATTTTTATTTATATCATAAAATGTAAAAAGTTCTTATGTCACAAATTTGATGTATGTCCCTCCAGGGCATGTCGTGTCTCCCTCTGGGATATTTTTCATGTCCGATATGTCCTTCCAGGACATGTGTATCTCTGAGACATTTTCTATGACATATCACATGTTCCTTTGAGACATTTTTCGTATCCTTTTGAGATATTTTTTGGGACATATCACATGTCCTTTCGGGACATTTTCCGTTTCTCCTCTCTTTTTTCATGTTCCTTAGAGACATATCATGTGTCCCTCTCGAATATTTTTCATTATCCTTTTGGGACATTTTTGTGACATATCACATGTCCCTCTTGGTTATTTTTCCTTTATCCTCCCCTTTTTTCGTGTCCCTCTGGTACATATAGCGTGTCTTTCCAGAGCATTTTTTGTGTCCGTTGGAAACATATTGCATTTTCCTCTAGGACATTTTTACTGTTACTTTGGGACTTTTTCGTAATATTTCACATGTCCTTCCAAGACATGTTTCATTTTTCTTTTCTTTCTTTCTCTGCTCTCTCTTTCCTCACCACTACCGCTCATCTCTGTCAACGGCGGCCAACTACCAAAAACCAATGACGTCGACCATAAAAAAAGGAAAAAAAGAAAAAAAAAACACAATAATAACAACAAAAAACAAAAATCAGTATCCAGAACAACAACAATAGCTGCATATATATTTGAAAATCACAAAACCTAAAAAACAAAAAAAAAGAAGGTCAAACAAAACAAAACAACAACAATGACAATAGGATCTGATGGCAAACACAATTTTGAAATATCAGCCATTGTTGGTATCTACACCATGTATCTCGACTTCAAAAATCCATTCCAACATCGCCAGTGGGTCTCTGGAGATCCAAGCTTCCAAACGCCTTTTGATCGTCACTTGTGATAGCACTAATCGTTGTTACCTATGGGTAGCATGGAGGTCAGAGTTGTAAACACAATTCAATCGTCGTTGGTGGTCACATAGAGATCTAAGCTTCCAAACGCCATTCGATTGTCACCGATGGTCACACGGAGATATGAGCTTACAAATGTCATTCAATCGTTGCCTATCACCGATGGTCGTGCTCAGAGGCGATGTTCTTGCTACAATGAGAAATAGAGAAGAGGAAGATTTGAAAGAGGATAAAGAGAGAAGAGATGGAGAAGGAACGAGAAAAAAAGAGATAGAGAGATAATATAGAGAATTGAAAAATTGAAAAAAAAAATTAAGGAGATCAACATTTGTGGCATATCAAATACTTGTGACATATATTTTTATAAGTTTTAGAATTTGTGGCATAAAAAATTAGAATGGATAAAAATATAGTATATTGTATTATTTTTGCATTCCCTTTACTCTACCCATTTTTGATGGATATTTGAATAGAATGGGTTAAATGGGGTAAATTCAAAAATTAGATAGCAAAGTGAAAGTTTTTGAAATTCAAGAGTAAAATGAGAATGAGTTTTAAGTTCTACGACTACCAATTAGCATGGTCCTTTATTTTTTCCCTTAGGTTTTTGGTATATTTGCCCTTTACATTTTGTCTATTTGTTTGTTTTTTTGCAATCTAGTCCTAAAAAATTTGTTATGGTAATTAAGTCCCTATGCTCAACTAAGTGTGAAGATAATCTTAATCCTAAACATTTGTCAAAATTGGAATAAAAAATGATATCGTAAAATGCACCTTATCTATCCAAATGCAAAATAAGGTTTTGTTGTTGGCTAGATTTGTACCTAAAACTTACCCCATATCGCTACCTCATGTGAGATAATTTGAACTTATTAGTACTGCTACATTATTGAAGTCAACAAGTTTGTGCTCAAGCTTTTGCTGACTAGTTCATGGCCGAAGCAATGAGGACGGGATACTGCAAAATCAAACTAATTCGATGTTTGCTTGTTTTAAGACATGATTTAGATGATATGAACAAGTGAAGCATAGTCAGATGCCTAATCAATTTTATTCCATGCACATATTTTACCTGCCCCAGTCAGTTCTAAAGACAAAACTTGACTTTTTGATGTATATAATATTGTTGGTTCCTCATGTCACCATTTTTACTCTCCTGCTCTTCTTTTTCTTTTTTCTTTTTTCTTTTTTCTTTTTTAAAGATTTCTTTGGTATTATCAATAAGAATTTGTTTTTCAAACTATTACATCTACAAAGATATATATATATATATATATATATATATATATAATTTGATCAAATTTAATAGTTTGAAAACGTATACTATTAGTGAGAATACCCACCTAAAAAGGTCCTTTTTTATATTTTATTACGCTTGTTCCCTTGAATTTTCATGATTAACTTTTTTGTTTTTAAATTTTTTCCTTAGTAACTATGATAACCTGACTTTTGAGTCATTTTTTATTTTTTTTTCTTACTTACTTAGCTATAAAATTAGTGAACATTTTTTCCATAAAATTTTCAATTAGCTTATATTATGAACACATCATTGTTTCCAAATGAGTTTAGAATACTTACTTATCTTATATTACACTTCATCGTATACTTAATATTTTCTTTCCAAACAACATACTTTAAACACTTAATATACAACGGAAACATTCTAGCTGCAATATCCATACTCTTGACTATGCTTTTGCTCATTTGTCATTGCCTCCTCAATAGTAATTTTATTTTGGCCTTTTGGCTAGATTTCTTATAGTACGAAATAAACTAGGTGAACTATTGCTCAATAAGTCCAACATAGCCCATAAAACAACTTTTTACTTATATGCATGATTCGTTTATACTTATTTATGAACTTTAATTACTTATTCTTTAATTCATACTTGAATCATGGGCTCAAGTATTCGCACTATATGTGCAAGATCATTGTAACACCGAGATCATAATAATATTTTCTTACCTAAATCTCCCCTTGGGTTGGGATTTGGTGCAACACTTACTTACTTATCCTTTATGGTGTACTATTTTACTAGTTTATTTATTATGGTAACATACCATACATGATGCTTAATTAATTTTAAATAAGTGCATAACAAATGCAACTAATTAAGAACATAAACAATACATTTTAATTTAACAACTTTTGATTCCATATTGTAGGTGGGATTTGAAGTTACTCGGAATTAGCTCAGAGTTAACTAAGTTCCCGTTCCTTTGTTATCAACCTAAGTGTCTTACCTAGATAATATTCTAACATTAGCTAACTTGTTTGTTACTGACTACTTGTTGATATTGAAACTTTGATATTTAAACACTTAATCTACTTATAAGTTAGTTTTTATAAATACCCGAACGTAATGGAACTTATTTTCCCTTATCTCACATTTTCTTTCCATCACTAATGGAATTTGGAAAAATTCCCACTAAGGAGCGTTCTTCTATTTTGGACATTTCGGGGTCCATTGGAGCATTTTCGTGGAAAATGATGATTTTGCCATTGCTGGGCTTTAAAAGCTTTTTGAACTTGTTTTAGTTAAAAACATAGATTTTCTTCTTATTTACAACAATATAGAGAAAACGAGGTGTTAGTTTTATTTTTGGTGGAAAAAAACCCATTTTAATAAAGCTTTTGTGATTTTAATCTAAACTATAAAAATTTGACAATTTTGCCACCGAGACCAAAATTGACCATTTTACACCATTGGGCTCAATTTTTTGTTAGGATTAAAACTCTTTAAAATCCCTGGACCACATTCTTTAAGTTTCAAATCTTTTTCTTTTTTAACACAAATTTTAAAATTTTGTGATTATAACTTGTAAAATTCATATCTCACTAACCGAACATAATTTTTATAAGTCATCCTTGATTTTTAATAGCCTTGATAAGTTTTATAACATTCATGTTTTAACTTGTATGAAATCCAAACTACATATTGGGGTTTCTGCCCCTTTTTTAAAACTGCCCCTTAAAATAATTTCTTTTTAATATTTTTGAAATTTTGAAAACTTTGCTTTCCTTAGAGTCACCAATAGCTCACGGTTTCATATTAAGGAGGTAAATCATCCCCTACTCACCTTAAAATCCATTTTTTTGTGCAAACTTTTCAAGTTTTCTTAAAAATCACATTTATAAAACTTTTTCCTTAACAATCCTTAACCTTATCTCCTATTCATACCCATTACCATTAAACCTATATCATACCTCATAATCATACCACAAAGTCCTTTTATACAAACCATACTCTAAACTTTATCAAATACATACAAACTTCCAAAAAATATGATAAACTTTAAAGAAAAGATTAGGTTTTACCAAGTTGTCTTTACAAGCTTTTGCTGCTCCACAAAAGAGCTTGATTTGACCAAAACTTCTTAGCATAAACATAACAAGTCTCCATCAAAAACCACCTAAAAACTCTAGAGGAAATTACAAAATTTACTTAATAAAAGTATGATTTTTACCTTTAAAAGTTTGTTAACTTTGGCTACCCCTCCTTGAACTTGATCAAAACTTGATTGAAAGTTGTAATTTTTGAAAGATTTTAGGAAGGAAATGAAGTAGTGGATCTGGTTTTGAAAGGAAGCAAAGGAGAGCCTTCCCCCCCCCCAAAGTTTTTCTTAAAATGATGACAATTTTTTCCTTAAGTTTATCACTTAAGGTTCTTTTTTATAATTTATAAACTTTGGGGCAAAAGTTGAATTTGGAGAAGTTGTCCCCTCCACTTGAAGAAAACCAGTGCTTTTAGGAGCGAGGTGGCTCTTTGTCTACCTTTTAGGTATACCATGGTAGGTCCCACAACTTTTCATACAGTATAATTTTACACTCCACTGTATTTTTCTTATACAGAGTGTAAAATTAAGGAAATATTTCCTTTATCAATCTAAAATTATACTGACTGACTTTTTACCCATATTGACCACTTCCTACTGCAGTATTTCTTATATCTTTATTTGCTCTTTTTCTATATGTTTACACTATGCTTTGTATCATTTATTATTGTATGTCTTTTTACATTCTATTCCAACAATTGTAGGACTATAGACACTAAATCCTCATCAGTTAATCTAAGTTGTGAATAGACAATTCCATACTACATAAATTTATGGCATAATTTTCTTCTTAAATTAATATTTCTTTCTTCATAAATTTATATCACAAAAATCATAATTAATGTGACATTAATTTTATTTTAAGAGTATTTTACAAATTTTTAA
Organism: Artocarpus hirsutus; assembly: GCA_946598075.1. Lineage (NCBI taxonomy): Eukaryota > Viridiplantae > Streptophyta > Magnoliopsida > Rosales > Moraceae > Artocarpus > Artocarpus hirsutus. Next base: position 72,746 of record CAMOHE010047113.1, on the reverse strand, counting down.
GTAATTAACTTATAGAATTTGCACATTTAATATACTCAATATTACATAAAAGTTTGGCATTCATAATGCACATATATATTATTCGTACATAATTCACATTTTATTGTAATTATGCAAAATACAATTTATCGAAGAAAATTCATTTTTTAAATCTGAATTAATTCTAGATTTAAATTAATGAATTTCCTTGGTCATTAAAATTTCCCATCCTTAAAAATTTTTGTCCTCGAAAATTAGAATAATCTTGAGTAGAACTTTTTTGTCTTTCTTAAATTGCTTCTTCCACTTGTTGATTTCATCAAAGAACTTCAACAAGTGGTATTTTATTGTTCCTTAGTTCTTTTCTTTTCGTGCAAGAATCTAGATTAGTTTTTCCTCATATAGTAAATTCTTTTGAACTTTAATTGGCGCATGTTGAAGCACCTATAATGGATCTAGTACATACTTCTTCATCATTGACATATAGAATATATTATGTATGGATGCCAATTTAATTTGTAAGTGACATTACCTACCTCCTTCAAAATTTTCATATGGACCAATATACCTTGGGCTCAATTTTTTTCCTTCCTTCCAAACCTCATTATTCCTTTTCTTAGTACTACTTTAAGAAAGATCAAATCTCTAACTGAAATTAAAAAGGTCTGTGTTGTCTACCATCATCACTCTTTTGACTGCTTTAGGCAATTTCCATTCGTTAACGACTCAATTTCACTTTTTTTGGTCTTTTTAATAAATTTGTGATTGATAAATTCTTCTCATGTGTTTCATACCAATGAATCAGAGAACTACGCTCTCTTTCGTTGAAGTGCTTTATACAATGCCATAATAATTGAAGTAGTATAGCTGTTGTTTTAAAAAAAACTCTATTAGTGAAAGTCTCTCGTCCCATCGTTTTTTGAAGTCAAGTATTCATGTTCTCAACATATCTTTCAAAGTTTGGATTGTCTTTCCAGATTGACCATCAATCAGGGTGAAATGTCATTCTAAATGTGAGTTTTATTCACATTTCTTTGTGAACGTTTTGCCAAAATTTAAAGGTAAATCGATCATTGCAATCGAAAATAATGGACTTTGGTTCTTTGTGATATCTTGTTATATGTGCAACATATAGCTTAGCTAACTGTTCAACGGAAGAAATATATTTAGTGGGCAAAAAGTGAGCTAATTTAGTTAACTTATCTACATTTATCCACATTGCATCATATTCTCATGAGGTCCTAGGTAATCTTACTATTAAGTCCATAAAAATTTGGTCCCATTTCCATTTAGGAATTTCAATCTTGTTGTAATTCTTTCATGGGGCATTGGTATTCAGCCTTTATCCTCTAACGTGTAAAACATCTACTTACAAACTAGGTAATGTCATTCTATATTTCATGTTACCAAAGATTCTCTTTCACATTTGTGCACATCTTAATAGCTCTCAAATAAACAAAATATAGCGTGTCATGGGCTCTCTCTGATACTTTATTTTTCAGTCTTTCCTCATAAAAAGCACATAATCTACACTTATAATAGAGAATGCTCTTCTCTTGGATGCTAAAGTTTATCTTAATTGTCTAAGATGTCTTTCTTGATCCTCAATAAAGAAGAACCTACTTCTTACCATTCTTTTATGTTCTCTAAATAGTCAGCTGGGAAGATAAATCAGCTAATATTCTTGTGATCAACTCGATTCCTAACTTCACAAGGTTCTCTTGAAGGAATTTTGACGATGGTCATATCATCATAAGAGTAGATATTGCTTTTTGACGAAGAGTATCAACCATTTGGTTAGTCTTTCCAAGGTCATATAGGATTTCACAATCTGTCTTTAGCTAACTCAAGCCATCTATACTACCTCGTGTTGAGCTCCTTTTGAGTGGAAAAAAATACTTAAGACTTTAATGGTTAGTAAAAATCCCACATTTGGCCTAGTTTAACTAGTGAAGCCAAATCTTCAATGTGAACACTATTGCTACGAGTCCTCAGTCATGAGGTGGGAAATTTCTTTCATGATCTTTTAATTGACAAGACATATACATGATTACCTTTCCATTTTGCATCAGCACAGCTCCCAAGTTTGTCTTTGATGCGTCACTATAAATCATGAATTTCCCTAAGTTTGGATAAGGTATAGTCACTACCGATGCACGCGTAAGCCTCTTTTTTAGCTCCTAGAAACTTTCTTCACATTTCTCAATCTATTCATACTTCTTTCTTTTCTAATTAAGGGCTGTGAATTGTGCTGTATGTCATGAGATTCCTTCGATGAAACGTCGATAGTAACCTACTAATTTGAGAAAACTCTTGATTTAGGTAACATTTTTCAATGTTGGTCATTTGTTCAGAGCTTCAACTTTAGAAAAATCAACAGAAACTCCATTTCATGATACCACATGTCCTAAAAAAATGAACCTTTTCTAGCCAAAATTCACACTTCGAGAATTTGATGAAAAGTTGATACTTACTTAATAGCTGAAGTGCAATAATCAAATTCTCCTCATGCTCTTCTGGAGTCTTTGAATAGATCAAAATATCGTCAATGAAGATAGTGATGAACGTGTCAAGATAATCCTTGAAAACTTTATTCATCCATAGATGCTGATAGAGCATTAATCAATCCAAATGGCGTAAATCAAAACTTCCCATAGCATGTTTGAAACGCCATCTTTGGAATATCTCTTTTCTTGACTCAGGGTTGGTGATATCCAAAGCGTAAGCCAATATTTGAGAATACAACTGCTCCCTCAGTTGATCAAACCAATCATCAATTCTTAGAACAGGATACTTGTTTTAACTGTGACTTTATTCAACTCCCAATAGTCTATGCACATTTGCAAAGTTTCGTCTTTCTTTTTAACAAACAACATAGGTGCCCCCCGTGGCGAATAACTTAGTCAAATAATTCCTTTATTCAGCAGTTCTTGCAACTAAGTCTAAAATTCCTTATGTTTTGCTAAAGCCATGCAATAAGGTGCTTTTGAAATTGGTGTAGTCTTGAGCATTAGCTTAATTTCAAACAAGATTTCCTGCGTCAAAGGTACTCCAAGCAATTCATCCAAGAACACATTGGCAAATTCCTTAACCATCGAAACATCCTCTGGCCCTAACTGAGTTTCTTGGTCTTTGTTTACCATGTTCACAAAATAATTCGTGCATCCACTATCCAACAACCTTTTTGCCTTTAGAGAGGACATCAGTGCTTTGGTGTCTTTGGAGTTTGTCCAATGTAAACAAACTTCTTGATTCCAATTGGTTGAAATGTGACCTTATGATGTTGGCAGTTAATTTTGGCATCATACTTTCTTAGAAAATCTGTTCCTAGAATTATGTCGAAATCTTGAATTTTGATTATTACTAGATCGATAAATAATTTTCTACCACATATGATGATTTATGCATGTCATAACCAATGATCAAAATTCAATACCTCACTAAGAAAAGCACGGTCCTAAAAGTCTATTCTTTTCAATCCCCTTTGAACCTTATTTGTTTAGCAAATCTGTAACCACCATGCGGTTCTTGCTTTAGCCTCATCCTTGGTGTAGGTAAAGATTTGCCTAATGATTTTGGAGCTTCAAGTCAGCTCTAACTGATACTGGGACTTTCAATCTGAGCCTAAACTATATGAAGTTATGAACCTTGAGGTCCTTGTTGATTCCAGTGGAACTAGTTCGGAGGATTAGAGAAGTAGTTCTTGATATAATGTCCTTTTCTACCGTATCTGAAACACTTGTTAGTGCCTACCTTGCCAAAGCTCTTTCTTCCCTTTAAGCCTTGAATATCTTAGCTCTTTGGCCAATCACAAGCAGTTCTAAACTCTACTTGACTTCCTCGTCCAATGCAATCTTTCACGGATTGGGGATTTTGAACACTTGTACACAACTAGTGCAATGTATGTGTGGACATCATCAACAATCTTCTTATTCTTTTTTATCTGTGGACACCATTTCAAGGCAAAGACATGCCGGTTGATTAAATCTTTTCATAGTATCTTTAATAAACAAGTTATCTTGTCAAAAACTATTAAATTCTTCTTGTTGAGTTGCCATATTTTTCACATTGAAGTTAACTTGCTCGAATTTTTTCACAAGGTCATTCGAGGATATTTCATCGATATTTCTCTTTCATTCAATGTTCTCCTGCATCTTCTTGCATCTTTGGTGAGGTGGAAAGATGTACATAACACTTTTTCACGATTGTTAACTCCCATAAATTTTAAGACCCTTTCGATTCTAGTAAGCCAATCATATGCTTCTAGTGGGTTCATAGAACCATCAAATTTTGGTGTCTTTATGCGACAAAACTTTTCATAAAAATCCATGACAGGGGCAGTAGGTGCTACTGACGCTATTGGATTCTCTTGTGGTGCTGACGAAGCTAATAATGGTGGGTTTTCTTGTTCTCATGGTAGTTGATTTTGGTGAGCTAGTTGCTCACATAATCCTTGTATTTCTTACTTTTAAGCTTGGAGCCTTTCATGTACTACGGTAATCATATTCATGAGTTCGAGATTCTAAATCCTTAGTCATTCTGTTGTTGATGATTACAATCTTACTATAAATCACGAAAACCATATCAACTTATATTTCTCGCTTTTATAAGCCTAATTATTTAGAGTCATACTACTTCCTTTAAGACCATAAACATGTACATTACATTGTTTCATTACATTATTCATACTTGTATACATCTTTGGTTAACAAAACATGTCTTGTGTGGTTGACATTCCATACAAGATCAACGTACGTACATAAACTTTCCTTCTGGTAGCAGACATCATTGCCAGTCAAATGTGAACACCACTACTAGGAGTGATGCTGCTTACTGGGGTTACATCCATACATGATTAGAAAGGGTCTTCATATGCCTAAATATTTTAGCCACTTATCTACATACAAGGTTATATCAAAAACCTATTACAAAAAAGGTTGTCTTTAGATCATTTTTTCTCCTAATCGGAGTCAACTTCTGACATATCTCTATTCAGTAGTTCTCCTTCTAGGTCCTTCCACCTCTTCCTCCCCTAAGTTAGTAAAGGAATCATCACTGGCGTACAAATGTTTTGATGCTCTTAGAACATGCTCAGGTACAACTTGATCATCATCATCATTGTTTGGGACTAGCAATTGTTCCCCTACATAGAACAATTCTACTATAAATTCCTCAAGTCTGTGAAAGTCACTTGGATATAATACCAGCATCTGGATCTTGTTGGGGATGCTGCTCCATAAAAGATCGCAAACTTATGGTAGTGGCATTCTTGGTGGAATGCTTGGTTCTATAGTATGACAGAATCACATGATCCAATGCTTTAGTGTCTCTCCTCATTATTTATCCTAGATTTTCCGAAGATGGTCATAATACTATCATTGCCAGTCCCCCCCAAATAAAGGGATCGATAGTACAAGTGCATTGAAAATAGGTGGGGGTGGAAGGGGTGCAAATTTTGCAATGATCTGCTCTCGGAAGCCTTGCCAATCATGGTGTTTTCCATCTAGTCCAAGATTTAGCCACCATGCTAAAGCTGATACCTAAAGAAGTTGGAGATGTGGAGGTGTATGACAAGATTAAAAGATGACCTCGATGGCGTTGAGCCATTTCATTAATACTATCGGTTGCCTACTACCATTGTATCAAGGTGGTATCATGTCTTGAAAGGCAACACTTGCTTTTTGATTTGGCATCCATACTATGATTGTCTGGTAGGGCTGCCATCGACTATAATCGTTTTTACAAAATATTATTTTTTCCATAAAAAGGGAACTTCCTAGTATTACGTACTTAAAATAAGCTATCTTACTTGTGCTGTAACTAAACAACATATAGAAATACGTAGTAGAATGACAGGACACTAGTTTTGACATCAACTGTGATGACCCTACTTTTTGAGTTATTTCTTAATACCTTTCTAATGTACTTAGCTATAAAATTAGGGAATTTTTTTCCATAAAATTTTAATTAACATATATTATAAACACATCATAGTTTCCAAAAGAGTTTAGAATACTTATGTATCTTGTATTACACATCATAGTATACTTAGTATTTTCTTTCAAACAACGTACTTTAAAACACTTAATACACAGCAGAAATATTTTTGCAACAATAATTATACCCTTGACTATGCTTTTGCTCATTTATCGTTGTCACCTCAATAGTAATTTTATTCCAGCTTCTTGGCTAGATTTCCTATGGCATGAAATAAACTAAGTGAACTACTGCTCAGTAAGGCTAAATATAGCCCACAAAACAATTTGCTATTTATATTCATGATTTATTATGCTTGCTTATGAAATTTAATTATTCATTACTTAATCCTTACTTGAACTATGAGCCCAAGTGTTCGCACCACGTGCACAAAATTATTGTAACATCGAGATCATATATAATAATATTCTTTACTTAAATCTCCCCTTGGGTTGGGAGTTAGTGCAACACTTACTTATTTATCCTTTCTGGTGTATTATTTTATCATTTTATTTATTACAGTGACATACCATACATGAGGCTTAATTAACTTTGAGTAAGTGCATAATAAATGCAATTAATTAAGGTTATAAACAACACATTTTTATTTAAAAACCTTTGATTCCACACTATAGGTGGGATTTGAACATACTTAGAATTGGCACAGTATTAACCAAGTCTCCATTCCTTTGTCATCTGCCTAAGTATATTACCTAGACAATATTCCATCATTTGTAACAAATATTAAGTCGATTTTGCTTAAAAACCCAAACGTAGTGGATCTTATTTTCCCTTATCGCATGTTGTGTTTCCGTCACCAATGGAATATGAAAAAGTTCCCACCGAGAGGCTTTCTTTTGTTTTGGACCTTTTGGGGTCCGTTGGAGCATTTTCATGAAAATGGCGATTTTGCCCATGGCGGGCCTTAAAAGCTTTTCAAACTTGTTTTAGTTAAAAACGTGGATTTTTTTGCTTATTTGCAATTGTGCAGAGAAAACAAGGCATTGATTTTCTTTTTGGTGGAAAAACTAATTTTAACAAAACTTTTGCAATTTTAACTCGAACTATCAAAATTTTGACAATTTTGCCCCCAGGACCAAAAACTGGCCATTTTACACCATTAGGCTTGGTTTTTGGTAAAAATTAAAACTCTCTAAAGTCCCTAGGTCATATTCTTTAAGTTTCAAAATGTTTTCCTTTTTGACACAAATTTTAAAATTTTGTGATTATAAATCATAAAATTCATATCTCACAAACTAAGAGGAATTTTTACAAGTTGTCCATGCTTCTCGACAATTTTGGTGAGTTCTACAACTTTCATGCTTTAACTTTTTAAAATTCAAACTGCACAGTGACGTTTCTAGTTGTTTTTCAAAATTGTTGCTTAAAACAAATTCTTTTCAATATAGCCCCTTTCGAAATTTTCAAAACTTTTCTTTCCTCACAATCACCAGTAGCTTACAGGTTCATACCAAGGGGTAAATCATCCTCTATTCACATTAAAATCCCTTTTCTTGCAAACTTTTCAAGTGTTGCTTAAAAATCACATTTATAAAACTTTTTTCCTTAAAAATCCTTAACATTAGCTCCTATTCATACTCATCACCACCAAACACATATCATACATCGTAGTCATACCACAAAGTCCTTTTATACAAACCATAGTCCAAACTTTATCAAATACATATTAAACTTCCAAAAAGAACAACAAACTTTAAAGAAAAGTTTAAGTTTTACCTAGTTGTCTTTACTAGCTTTTGCTTCTCCACAAAAGGAGCTTGATTTGGCCAAAACTTCTTAGCAAAAACATGATGAATTCCCCATCAAAAACCACCAAAAAACTCAAGAGGAAACCACAAAATTTACTTACTAAAAGTATGATTTTCACTTGAAAAATTTGCTAACTTTGGCTACCCTTCCTTAAACTTGATCAAAACTTGATCGGAAGTTGTAATTTTTAAAAGATTTTAGGGAGGAAATGAAGTGGTGGATCTAGTTTTGAGAGAAGCAACAGAGAACCTTTTTTTTTCTGAAGTATTTCTTAAAATGATGACAACTCTTTTCCATGAGTTTATCACTTAAGGTTTTTTTTTTTTTTTTTTTTTTTTTTTTTTTTTTGTGCAATTTTATATACTTTGGGGCAAAAGTTGAATTTGGAGAGGTTGTCCTCTTCACTTGAAGAAAACCGGTGCTTTTAAAGGTGAATTGGCTCTTTATCCACCTTTTGGGTGTCCCATGGTGGGTCTTATAACTTTTTCATATAGTGCAATTTTACACTACACTATATTTTTTCTATGCTATCAGTGTAAAATTAAGGAGAAAATTCCTTAACAGTCTAAGATTATACTAACTGACTTTCTACTCATACCAACCATTTCCCAATACAATATTTCTTACATCTATGTTTGTACTTTTCCTGTATGTTTATACTATATTGTGTATGATTCATTTCTGTATGTCTTTTTGTACTGTATTCTAACAACTATTGGACCATAGACACCAAATCTTCATCAGTTAATCTAACTTGTTAATGGACAATTTTATACTATATAGAATTGAGGCATGATTTTCTTCTTGAATCAACATACGTGACATAAATTTTATTTTAAGAGTATTTTATGATTTTTTGAACAATTAATTCACAAAATTTGTACATTTAAAATATTCAATATTGCATAAAAATTTTGCATTCATAATGCACATATATATTATTCGTAAATAATTTATGTATTATTGTAATTATGCAAAATACAATTTATCAAGGAAAATTTATTTTTTAAATCCGAATTAATTCCAGATTTAATTTAATAAATTTCCTTGGTCATTATAGTAATTTTGTATTAAATATTACATAAAATAGCTATGATTAACTGCTCAATCATTATTAACTTATTTAAAAAGATCAAAAACAATTATTAAGGGGGTTAAATTTAAAACCAAATGAATTGTCAATATTTAGCACTTTTGAGCCCTAAACTTGTTGTGGTTTGGTATGTCCATTAAAACTTTATTAGTTAATTTAATTAGTTCCTGAATTTATAATCACTGGTCATTCCCTAACTAAATTTAGTTCATGTCAATATGAAGATCAGTTAAATGCGACTATAACAAAAATTCAAGAACTAATTAACATTTGCGGGGGAAAAAAGTTCTAAAAATAATAAACTATAGAAGAATTTAAAGGGCACAAATGCTAAGAGCCTTTCTTGTTTATTATCATGCCTCACAATACAGGATAACTTAGATTCGTTAATGAATAATTGAGATTATGCAATAGGAGGGGAAAAAAATAGAAAGAAGGAAGAGATAATTAACAACCTAAACGAAGGAATGGAGAGGGATCATGAGCAAACATTTGTAGTCTTGTGATGTTGAAGAATGAAACAAAAATTATACCTCTTCTAATACATCCAAATTGGAAGATCATATCAAATTTGGAATCCTATAGAGATAACCTTAACTCTCTCACTAAACTTAGACGCATATCCAAATGAACCAAAATCATGAGAAAACTAACTTATTTGCAATAACATTACCCTCTATGTATACGTAATTAAGAAACATGACCTGTAGAATCCAGAAATTGCATAGCAACTGACGACATAGCTTTATGAAATCTGAGATTGAATATGTGTAACAACATAAGTAGAATCACATTCATCCTATACCTTATCCCAACCATATCTATAGGCGAAGAATACATCTTTAGCTACTCCGGGGTGGAGCTACATATGAACGAGAGTAGATGGCCGCCGTTCTCATTGAAATTATGTTCCGTCCTTTTTAAAGTTCTATATTTCCTTTCATTTACTTTTTATTTTTTTTGATAATGTTAGTATATGTTCCGCCCCTCCTGACTAATTTTTCTGGCTTTGCCCCTGCCCATAAGCACCACGGTTACCAATTAGAAATGCAAAACATCCTTCACAAAAAAAAAAAAAAAAACGAATCTCTTTTAAGTGTGAAAACTTTCACCACAACTTATCGGACAAGGGACCTAGGGTTTGAGAATTAGTATGCACGAGTCGACTTAAGTTAGTTATTTGAGAAGTAGTCTAAGCAACCAATTACTTGGCAGAAGATGCTAAACATAAATTACATTTTTGTGTTGGTTTATCAGTTTTTCTTTCAAATCTCTCAATTCATATTTGTTTTCCTCAAAAGTTAACATCAAGAGAACTGATAAAAAAGGGAATATATAGCTAGCGAAAAATAATTAACAGATGTCGATGTAAGTAAATTATAGGCAAATTTGAAGTACTCGAATGATAGTGAAATACTATGCACACTGAAAACGTGAATGCATACGGATGTTACGATTTAGAGAGAGAAAAAAAATTTACAAGGGGGGGTTGTCCTTACGATCATAATATGCTGACAATATTTGCAAAACAGGTTTTTGGGAAGAAAACAAAAGAGGGCCCTGAATCTCCAAACGACAAATTAAAATACTGAAATTTGTAAGAGCCCTTGATATGGAAAGATTCGTCCATGCGCTGACAACATCAAAAATGCAACATGCCCTTGTGATCTCCCTTGCATTTTCAACCTTTTTGTCACATGATAATATGTTTAGGAGTACAGGAAGGGTTGTTTGACGTAGCTTACGGAAAGTTGTTTTTGCCTTTTTGGGTCTGGAAGTAACTTCTTGAAGCGCTTAGATGATCTTTTTAGCATAGCTTTAATTCCTTAAAAATTCTTTTAATCAAAGCATAAAATACGACTTCTCAAAATAACTCTTCTAAAATAGACTTAAAACCCTGCACCTTAGTTTTAATAAAAACATTATAAACTTCATTATACTATTTTTATTGCTTATTAAAATTTTTTAAAACCATTTCTATCCATTTAATCACTTTTAAATTTATGATTTTAAACATTTATAAAAAAAAAAACTATAATGTTATACTTCTTTTCCTATACTGACCAAAAACACAAATAAAAACTCTGTCAAACAAGTCTTAATAATGCTCTAACTTGTGTCTTGAAGGCTGAGGCCTTTGGAAGTGCATGGAAATGCTCATGTCATGTGACGCTTCAGATCTAAACTGCCTGGCGGGATTTGGTAACCAGGGAACAATACAAAGGTGTGAGGAATTATGTTCCAAAATTGAATTTCAGTTGACCGGTGGGCCCATGCGTGGCCCACTTTCTTTTACTCCCTGAAATCTATTGGGCCACAAGCATCATAAAAGCCTTGTGGGATGCCGCAATAATTCGTGGAAAAATTATGCTCCCTCGTTTGATGCGACTCTTGTGAGGGTTTTCCTTGAAGACAATGAGGTTTCTGAAACGGAAATGATGGACACTCAAATCCTAAGTTCCCTCCTATTAGTAGCTTTCTGTCTTAGTAAAAACACAACAAAAAAAAAAAGATGAAGCTCAAGCCTCAAGGAGGAGAGAGAGTCTTTAAGAGTGGCAGATTTCCTAATTTTTATAATTTATTTATTTATGCCCAACAATGACTTTAGTTGGTAAACGCCAGAAAAATATAGCTGGAGTAGTTGATCATATTTGTTGTAAAATCGCGGTTGGAAATGTATATTATGCTAACTAGACCACATACAAAGCAATCCTATTGGTATATTATGCTGAACTAGACTACATACAAAGTAATTTTATTTAACCATGTGGCTAAAACTTTGCTGCCAATAAAATAATGGTCTTTTAAAAATACACTACATATTAAACTGAAGCCTACAGTTTTATGCGTACATAACAGGGTTGGGTTTGGAAAGAATTTTTCTCACACATATAGCATGATTTTAGTTTGGTTGAAGCTTCGTCATTTGTACATAACTTGTAAATATTGGCATCCAAATTAAAAATCTTATAGGAAAGTTGATAGACCAACGATTGGCAGTTGATCTTTTGGTCATTAATCAATTGGACGTTCAAAGAAAAAGTTAAAGAGACCGAGTAAGAAAAACCGCCGATATTGAAACTAATTTATCCGCAAAAAAATTAAAATGCAATCTGGAATTTTCAAATATGCCCAAGAATAAAACTTTTGTTGCTCTTAACAATTTGAATGATTTTATGAAATGTGACAAGAAGGCTTATAATAAAGGAAAAGTTATTAAGTAAAATTTTTTTCTTTGATTCTCAGGTTGAAGTTGATGATAATTGTTCTAACAATGACTCTAGCGATTCTTTGTAATGATGAAAAAGATAGTGATTTTATTTTGAGTTGTATGCCTAGCTTGATAGGTAATCATAGTGAGAAAAAACATGCAGAAGATCGTGTTGAAATCGTTTAGAGTGCTCCAACATATAAACATGCAACAAATATTGGAATACTACAGAATATTTTCCGAGTCTCGGAACCTCTAACTATCAATTTATAGGCAGTAAATAGCATTTAGTTTTACCTAACAATTTAACTTTGTTCGTTAAAAAAAAGAAGTTTTAACTCGATGGCGATGAAAGTCAAGGAAAAGGATTCCTGATAATGGCGTTACTATGTTGAAGCTGATTTAGCAAATAAATTGAAAGCGTATAAAGCTGCTAGTTTGAAAAAAATTGACCATAAAGAGATGGAGATGGTTGCATCAAGCTCTTGCACTAATTTAATAAATATTGATAATTTACAAAAGGCTGTGATCAATAATTCTAATAAAAAAAAATAGACCGGTGAGAAGGAATTCAAATTGCAAAAATATATAGTGAAGTACTTTTATAATGATTTATACGCGCACCTTGAATTGTGGTTTCCGGAAGATCATGTACTATTTTTCCTGGGGTATAATTTTCCTTTCATTGGGTCTGGTCATTTGAGGGCTTTAATGTGTGATATTTTGAGGAAACAGTTAAACTGCTTTATTGAAAATTTCAAGCATTATACGCTTTCTTTTTAATTTTATGATTGAATACAAGCCTTTTCTCTTGTTTATTTTGTGTTTATTTTCTGCTTTTTTGTCTTGGTGTGGGATATATTGGAGCTTTAATAGATTCTACGTTTGTTGGGGAGATGAACTATATTAATATTGCAAATTTGTTAGCCCAGCTGCATTTTTTGTTGCCTCATATAAAGCAACACTTCAGGGGGAAAAAAAATAATAAACTTTCATCTTTTATGACAAACATACACCTAGTGTGACAATCCTCCATTAATCATGCACAATAGGAAATAAAACTTTCAAGTCCAAAGTCATCACCCTCAATTGTATTAGCAAAAGGGGGTAATAATAAAGCTAAATTAAAGTTGCATATGCATACATACATACATACATGTATATATATATATCCGCTTTTTTTTTTGGCACAAAATTTATATAACAAAGGCACTTCATCTAATATAATTTCTTATAAACGTGTATTTGTATGATATAATAAAAAAAAGATAATGAAAAATAAAAGCCCCTTCATGCATGCATGCATGCACGGAACAAAATGGATCAGTCTACATCTTGTGGCTGCAACTGTTTCGCAATCAAATTAGGTGCGAAAGCAGGCGATAAAGAGGACAACGCGGCCTGATCTGTCGCTTGGAAAGACGCCGATTGAGTCGTCATCAGCGATGAATATACATTGTCAAAATTTAGAACGTGGCTAACTTGTTGTTCTTCTAGGTCATGCATCTGTAGCTGTGCATGGTGTTGTTCAACCCTGATTTGTTGTTGTTGATGATGGTGATCCGTCGCTCGCTGTTTGTTGAGAACATTATTAAGCTTCTCGCCCTCGATATCTCGGTACTTATCGAGGTAAACCTTAAGAGGGTTCACGTAGTTCTCAAACCCTAGTGTTGTGATAGCCCAAAGAATGTCATCTCCATTAACGGTCTTCCTCTTTTCTCTCTGGCATTTATCGGAGGCTTCTCCAGTTACGAAGCTAATGAACTCAGAGACACATTCCTGGACGCTTTCTTTGGCGTCTTTGGAGATTTTCCCATTCCCAGGAATCATCTTTTTCATGATCCGACCAACGTTTGCTATAGGAAGAAACCTGTCCTGTTCATGAGTAATGTTCTTATTTTTTGTCTTTATCAGAGATAATGGGCTTCCTGGGCTTCCACTGCCGAGCCCATTTGGCCCATTTGCTTGGTGGTTCTGATCATGATCTTCGTCCTCCATTAAGTACTCATAATAGTGGTGATAATATTAAGATAATGGGGAGTGATGACCTTCGGGTTTTGGAATTAATACACTTCCGATGAATAAATATGGAAAGATAATGCAACAAAATAGGCAAGTGAAGAGGGAAAAGGAAAGGGAACGAAAGGCTGAGATTAATTTTCGACAATGAAGTCCCTTGGACTCGCTCCATCTGTTGAGAATATAAATATAAATGTCCATGGGGGGTGAGAATGACTTTTAATGCATGCATCGTCATCTATGTTCTTGGATTAATTTCATTTGCCATTCTTCAATTTAAGGACGAATCGTACTTCGGTCCCCATAGCTTAAAAAGTCCCACAACTATTTTCGAACTATGTTAAAATTATTTCTATAAAATCCTTCCATCAATAATCTACTGAAAATGGAATAGAAAATGCCATGCAAATGTGAAGTTGCTTTAAATGACCACGCTTAAGTGTCACATGTTATTTTTCCTTCACTTTTTAACGAAATCTTTGCAAAAAGTTTTTAATCGGACAATTTAAAAGATCGGAGACCCTCACATATCTGTTCGGCAATATGCGCATGTGGAAAAAATATATTTTTCCTTTTTCATTTAACTTTTTTTTCCCAAAATATTTAGATGGGATTTGTTTAAAAATCCCTTCATTAATTAAGCATGTAAGTGGCACACATTTGATTTCGTTGGTCAGGGTTTGAATGACTTTCATGATAGCTTAGGGTCAAAATGAAATAAAAAATATAGTTCAAGGCCAAAAGTAAAAGTAATCCATCATATTTTTTGAAAGTATGTGAATAGGAATAGCAAAAACCTAATGGAAATTATTGAATGTCCAATATAGGCCTTTGACATATCAAAAGGTTGCTTGCATACTTTTTTTTTTTTTTTTCATTTTGTGCTAACCTACCTACTTTTATTTGTTTTTTCAATTGTTTCCAACATGTAGACATACGTAAGCGTTATGTTTACATATGATGTGCAATTATATGATACCCTTTAGTCGCTTTTTCATCTAACTCAACGGTCAAGAGGTCAAATGTGCATCCAATGATGTAAAATATATATATATATATATATATATATCTAATGACGTGCAGTACATCCAATCTTCAAATTACCTTTGCATAATAAGTCATCATCGTGGTTATTTAAGCCATAGTTTCGCATACATATGCGGCAAGTATGAAGATAAACCACAAGTTTCTTTATGTAACCATTGTCTTTATAGTTTTCATCTTCTTTCAACGATCAGGTTAGTTTTATGAGCAAATTTAAAATTTTATTCCAAGAGATCATATTATACACACACACGCGCGCACAATATGTATGTGGTCTAGTACATCTTCCAAAGGATCCAAGGAAATCCACACTTTGCTTACTCAAATTTCCATTTTAAAGCCTTTGAACGCAAAATCAATTTTTTTACGAGAAAAAACACTATTGCTTTGAAAATTTATAAGAAAAAAGCCAAGTGTTAAAAGAGAATTATTGCACCATTAGTCTCCAAACTTTATAAACCGTGATACTTACGTTATTATTATGAGAATTGGATATTTAGGCCCTATTTTGGTATTATTTTGGGAGTTTTTAAAAATGTTTTTGCACATTTTTTAAGGCAAAAATTTCAACAATTACTTTAAGCACAATTCCTTAAAAATTCTTATTTTCCAAAGTAAACTCATTTTCATCTGTTTTGAAAAACACAAACAAACGGGCCCTTGGGTTCCTAAACTATTATATGTTAACATTGTTAGTTCCTATTTTAAGAATTTAGACTCTCAGTTCTCCAATCTTAGTTTTGTTGGAATTGTTAGTTCTCAGTTTCAAAATTTATAGGGTGTTTGAAAAAGTGGTAGAAACCATTGGTTAAAACCACTTTTATCGTAGCATGTGAGAGCTTTACATTGTAGCGATTTTTTTTATCGTTACTGTAACATGTGAGAGTTTTACACTATTTATAACTGAAAAAGTAGTGAGAACCGTGGTTCCCACCACCCATCCAAACATCTGGTTAGACACTTAGATCTCGAATGATCTTACTTTTGCTAACATTATTGGTTCTCATTTTAAGAATTTAAATACAAAATCGTCAAACTCTTAATTTTGTTAGCACCTTAGTCCTCCACTATAGTTTTGTTGTCAAATGCAATAAGAGAGGTCAAAATTTTTACGCCTTTTTGTTTTTTAGGTCCCATAGACATATAAGTTTATATATACATGTTTTTTTCACAGAAAAATTACCAAATGCTTGCTTATCTCTTGAAACTTTTTATTTTTTGGTCCAAGTTAATTATGGTAATTAATAACAAAAAACAATTGATTATAGACGTAAAAGTTATAAGAAATTCATAAACATCATTGAGGAAATTCGTCATTTATTTTTTTATATTTTAGGTAAATTGGTTCCAAATTACAATGATGTAACTAAATAACTATAATATAACAATTAACATCATGAAACCAACTTACTTAAAATATTATGAAATAGATGGCTAATTTCCTCCGAAGATTAAGCTTGCTTCCTTTGGGTTGACTTAGGGATCTCTTTTCTTTGGGTTCTGCAAGCCACCCTTTGTAGTAGATTAACTTTTTTACCTCGAAACTATTAAAAAAAATATCTCCAAATTAAATCATGAATAGATTATTAGAATATTCAATTAAGTCTTATGATAAAGAGAGAAAGAATTGAAGACATTGAAAAATAAATCAAATTTTGATCTTTTTATTTTTCTTACTTTTTTATATCATTAATGTGCATATATATGTATGTATATATATATATATAGCAAATTTCATATTTTAGTTATTCTTTCTTGTTACGGATGGCAGAATTCAAGGGAAATATTAGACGATTTATGGGGACATACTGTTTTAGGAATACTTATTGCAGAGAGAGGTGCAAGGAAAGTAATCCATCATTGTCGGGATTTTGTAAGAGAAAAAGTAGACTGGATTGGGGCGTATGTTATTGCTTCAAGCATTATCGACCAACCTGATGGGATTTGTATGTCCCACCTTCAGAATTTAATCATATTCGAATTAAAAAAAAAAAGAAAGAGAAGAAATCAAACTGTTTGCTATGGAATATGTTTTTCTACCTTTCAAATTATAGAATTTTCCTCATGTATAGTCTCATGCAAGTAATAATGTCAATCATCTTGTCGCTTAAACTATTGAACGATGCATGAACTATATGTATGTGGTTATCCACATTACAACAGACGGGGTCGTCGCAAAAGAAAGAAAATAGTCACAAATAATTTTTTTGCTACGACGTGTCGTTGCAAAAAAACTAGTTGCAAATAATTTATTCGTGATGACAGGCGTCATCATAATTATATTAGCAACAACAATTGTCGCAAAACTATTGCCGTAATTATGTTGTCGAGGTCGTCATTGGGGTGATGTGGTTAACATTTTTAGTGACAACATTTTAAAAAAATTTCATCGCAATTCTTGATCAGACGCTGACATGGCATCCTCATTTGCAACGAATTTTCCAAAATGTCATTGCAAATATGTTTTGTTGTTTCTTTATTGTAACGACATTGTTGTCACAAATATGTTTTTAAATAAAATTTTTAATATTTTTAAATAATTTTATTAATTTTTTAATTTTTTTTTATAATTTTTACTAATTTTAAATTCAAAATTTTATAGAAATATCAAATTATATTAATGAAAATAAAAATTAACATTAAAAAAGATAATTGATAATACATTGTTTCAATAATAGAATAAAAAGCAAACAAAATGCATCAAAATATTGAACAAAAAAGAAAATACAACCTATTCCCCTAAATTTGCAGCATTGGTGCCATCATCGTTGTCGTCAGCAGCATCTAAAGGAGGCAGAGGACCTGGATGAACAAAAGTTTGGGGAGTCATCAGGGGTAGAAGTTGGCAGCAGGGAGCAACTGGTGCACCAGGGAACAACTGGCCCACCAACTCCATCAACGTCTTTCGGCTCTCATGCATATTCATGTTGTATTCGGACGATCTTCGCTTAAAATCTTCTACATACGACTCAACAAGCGTCGAAGATGTTCCATCTGACCGAGAGCCAAAGGATGAACCAACACTTTGTGTAAATCCTCTACAGGAGTGTGGGGCCTATTCGTCTTGTGTCCTCTACATTTACCCAAGACTTGCTCCTAAGTTCCCTCCTCATTAATTATAGATGTGGCTGAAGAGGAAGCAAATTGTGTCGTCTAGATGTGTTTCTCCCCCTCCATCGTATTCTACACAAATAACAATAAAAACATATTATAAATATATAGATTAATTTGAATAAGAAAAGATAATATTGAAAATTAGAAATACTTTAAAAAGTATGCTTTGCTTGGGGGTTAACCCAAGTGTCCCCACGACGAGACATGTCTGCCCGGTTGTTTATGGTAGACATCGGTTTGCTAGGGTTACCATGTTGGCCTATCCAACGATCTGAATGTGTTAGAATAGCAAATTCAATTATCAAAGTTAACTTTTATAATTAATTGTAATTAAGGAAACTTCCCAACCTTCTTGTCATGATGCTTGGACAAGGATATCCAACCGTGTAAACTTGAGCACTTTTGGTTGCCATGATTGTTTTCATTTGTTGCCAAATTTTTCTATTTATAATAACCCTAGTGGTCTTGATCGGTAAGACTTCTTGGGGGGGGGGGATTGATGTGGTTTGCTTTGATATGTGCCTCGTTTGTTGCTCCTCTAAGTGTATCAAAGTATTGTAGAGATCGCTCTTCCAGTCCTTGTAGCACTTATTTGCCTCCAGATCAACACCACCATGGAGGACACCGTCCAGGAATTTGTAATTAAGAGTAAACCAATCCTATAACACACTCAAAAGCATATCAAGCAGTTTTATCATGTTCTATAAGAATTATGTTCTATAGGAATTGTATTGAATAAAAAACAATAGGCGCAACTGAATCTAAATCTTATTCTAAGCATTTACATCTCTCCAAGCATCATGGAATAGCTCAAATACATCCCACGTATAAATGCCGACAACACTTTCAAACCACGAGTCGAACCAGCTAAGTGCCTTCTAGGTACCGTCATCTTCATCATATTTGACTTTAAATTTTTTTGTTCTTCTCTACATATGCAGCGATCTCATGACACTTTGCCTTTTCTCGACTAGAATGACGGCAAGGTGCAATATCTGGTGTTGTAAACATCAATGAATATTTTAGATTAAAATTAATTTATTATCATATTTATTATTTATTTAACATTAACCTAATAAACTTGATAAGTTTGCAATCGAGTTGTAACATACCCGAATAACAGTGTGACAAAAATCTATATGGGTCAGGTAGAGGTTGCACTCTACCTGAAGAGTCGGCACATGTAGCAAGTAGTCTAGACATGATCGCTTGTTGACCAAAAAAGTTTAATATCAAATTTAGTATTTAATATATGAATACTATAAACACATGTGTATTAAAAACAAGGGCCACTATACATAATTTCTATTCATCATCATTGCTAATGTCTTGAATGTCACCACCATCATTAACATTATCAACGTCTTTGGAGTCCTCATCATCTTCTTCAACGTACTCATCTAAAGTTTCATCCTCCCCTCTTTACGAATCAGAGTCATCATATTCTATGGGATACATCTTTCAAGATTGCATCAACATCGGGTGTGACAACATTGGATGATATGCTAGGTCAATTCCACATCAAGGTGTCAATCTCTAGTAGTTCTGCTACTAATTCAACATTTGTAGACTCCTATCTTGAACTACCATCACGTCATCCACATCCGCTTATGGAAAATCCTATATATGCCAATGTCTAAAGTGTTCAATAACTTTCCAATTTAGATTGTTAAACATATCATCTACATAAAAAACTTGTTCCGCTTGAAATGCAAGTATGAATGGTTCATTTTCATACTAAGTCCTTAACAGAGATACTTGTTCTATTTTTGCATTGTTAAAATCTCTTCTTTTTTGGTTGAGTGTTAAACAATTTACATTTGAAAAGGATAACAAAGTTATAATTTATGTAGGATAATTCATAAATCTCCTCCATTTGTCCATGATATGTTTGATTATTTAGTCCATGAACACAAACATTGAAAGTCTAGGTAGTTTTATTGATATCCTGATTGTGTGTTAGAAACTTGACTCCATTCACCACGCCACCAGGATAGCTTTTGATAGAGAAGCTTGAAACAGATGAAAGAGAAACCAATTGACTAGTTGCCTCTAGTGCGTCTTGCTCTGGAATGGAGAATTTTTAGTAAAGAATTTTTAGAAATTAAGAATATCTAGTCAATCTAGACATGTACTGTATACAATTTAAATTAATTTATGCCATATTCTAAAACCATTTTAGGAACTCCATCGCTTGAATATCCTTTAATGATTCGGTGCATCCGTTATCCTCTAGCTCCTTTATTTGTTCACTGTTTATTATGGAATTTAAGTGACATAGTAGTATTTGACACAACCATATTTATACACAAATGTATGGTAAGACTTATTCGATGCATTGCTAAGTTTATGAACAGTTGTGTAATGTATCACTCGGCTTTATTCTGCAACTGGTTACCTAATGTGATCGAGGTATTTTTCTCAATTGGATGATAATGAGTGTTGAAGGAAAAAAAATCTTAGTGTTACTAATTTCATCATCATCTACCTAATTTCTCTCAAGACTATTAAATCTTGTCTCAATCCCAATTAGATACATCAAATAAAAAATCAAAGCTTTATTGACAATATATGCTTCGGCAATTGAGCCCTTTGGTCGTGCACAATTTCTAACATACTTCTTCAATAATCCAAGGAAGTGTTCAAACGGATACATCCACCTTAAATGAATAGGTCCTCCTTGAATGGCTTTTTCTGGCAAGTGCATTGCTAAATAAACCATAATATCAAAAAATAACGGTGGGAAAATTGTTTCTAACTGTATAAAATAAGAACAATATCCTCCTAGGCTTTCTCTAAATCACTTATCCTCAATGTCCTCAAACATAGCAATTAGAAGAAATTGCTTAATTCTATTATTGTGTCAACAATCTCTTTCTTCATGAATGGTCAAATCCTAGTTGGCAAGAATCGCTGCATTATGACATCACAGTCATTTGATTTTAACCAAGTGATCTTATTGTTCCCCTCAATCATATTTTTCCTCAGATTTAAAGCAAATCCATCAAGGAACCATATTGATTTTGAATACTCATAAAACATTTTATTGTCATCTAGGGTCAATGTGTACGCTGCATGTGTTTTCATCCAACAATCATCTTTCATAAATAAATGCAACTCTTTACATACTCCCATGTTTTACAGGTCGATCTTCACCTTATCTATATCCTTGCTTTTTCCATCATTGTTAAGAATTGTGCCTAACAAGATATCACACATGTTCTTCTCTATATGCATGACATCTAAGTTGTGACTCAACGACAATGAGGTCCAATAAGGTAATTCCTAAAAGATATTCTTCTTCATCCAATTAAGCTTAATAGGAAGCTTCTTTTGCTTCTTACAGCTATTTCATGTTTACCAGACAATATGGGTACAAACTTTTGTAGCTAAACTAATATTTGCTGAACGGATTTTGGGGCACGAGAAGTCGTTGATCAACTTTACCATAAACCTTTTTATTGTTTCGTATCATATGAGTAATATGAAGCCATCATCGATGTCCAACAAAACAAATTTTACTCGTTATTTGCTTTGAGGGGTTGTATCGTTGTTGGGTAGACATGCCAAATACCCTTGACCACTCTAGCTAGATAAACTACTATTGGCAGGAAAGTCATTAACTATCATGAGCAACACAACCCACATCCAAAAAGATGTTCTCGAAGCTACCTCATGCATAACAACCCCTTCATCCCACAATTCTTTTAACTCATCCATAAGGGGCCTTAAGAACACATCCATATCCTTCCTAGGAACATTTGGGCCAAGAATCAATAAGGCCAACATATTTTATGGGTCCTTGGTGCATAACCATAGAGGTAAATTAAGGCAGTCATAACCATCAACCATATATTGTATGAGAGACATGTTCTTGAAAAATTTGAAACCATCAATAGATAACCCCAATCAAACATTTCTCATTTCATGGAGAAAATCAAGGTATTTTTCATCTAGCTCCTTCCACTCTTTATTGTCAACTAGATGACACATTAAGTCTTCATCCTTTAATCGCCTGCATTGGTGCCACGTCATCTTTTTAGCAGTGTGATGGAAAGTATACAAATGCTTCAACCTATCCTTTAGAGGGAAGTAACAAAGTACTTTCCATGGAACTTTATTCCCCTTCTTACTCTTCCAACGACTTGTGTTCCAAACTAGGCATTCCCGTAGATCAACATTTTCCATCCAAAACAAATTACAATCATACTTATAGATATGAATTGTTTCATAGCTCAGTCCTAGTTTACTGAATAACTTTTCCAACTTATAATGAAATTCAGGTAACTTGTTCCCATTCGAGAATGTATCTTTTAATAACTTCAACATAGCATTCATGCATTTATTAGGCCACTTATACATCACTTTTAGGTTTATCAATTTCACTAAGAAACTCAATGATGAATACTTAGTGCAGCTCAGCTTCAATCCCACTTGGAGCTCAGATAAGAGATCCTTGAATTCATCATATTGTTTATCTTCAATATCCACTTCCGTCTCATCCATCATCTCATGATCATAATCATCATTAATGACAGCAACATCATTTATGAATGCAAATACCTTGTCTATCGATTCACTTTCAATTAGAATAGTACTTAAAACCTTTTGTACTTCACCATGGTGAATCCATTTAGTGTATGATGTTTTAAAATCAAATCGATGCATGTGTGCTTTTGCTATTTCAATTGGCAATATGCCATGATTTCTACACTTAGCACAAGGACAATTGATATTTCCAAATGAATTTGTATAATTCTTTGCAACCTTAATCAAAGCTGACAAACCCTCCCAATACTCATTTGACAACCGGTTTTTTAGATATATCTAACTCTTGTCAATCGTCATTTCAACTATAAAAAATAACAGACACATTCATTAAAATTAGTCATGTCAACATATGTATGCACGCAGTTCCACATATCACCTTTACTCCAAACCTACAAGGTAAGATCTTATCCCATTTAATATTGTAATTTACATATTGTGTCACTCATCCCACAATTCCCTTTTTATATAGAAATTTCGACAACATCTCTATTTAGTTCTCCTAAGTGTGTTATTAGGTATATACTTAGAGAACAAAGGAAGATGTACCAAAACTTCTACTAAAGGTACGAATGAAATTGAATGACAAATGCATAAATTACAATACCAAACTGTCCAAACATGACAATTCAAGCAACAGTGTTACTACATACCGATCTTTGAACGAGTCTAAGGTAAACTCATGCATGCATGTGCAAAATAAAAATACAAAGTTGTATTCGTGTGCATTGTTTTTGTGGCTAAGAAATCATATATCAAATCCAACCATCTTCAAAGAAAGTAACAATTTTATTAAATTTTATGATAATTCTATGTAATCTAAATGTTTCTAAATAAAATTAATTTCTTAATTTTCATAAACAATAATATTACAATTATTGATCAATTTATAATAATATCTAAATTTAATCTCAATTTATTTTTATATTATTAATTAAAGATAGTACATTAATTAATTAATTTCTAAAACAAGGGACAAATTTTTTATTAAATTTATGAATCTTATCAAATTTTATGATAATCTTATTTATTAATTTAAATTTAAATTTATTTTTGCATATGAATTACTTGTTAATTAAAACAATAGATTATATTATTTTATTTTAGAGTTGTTAATTAATTCTAAAAAAAATTATGTCTTTTCTTTTGTTTAATTTCTTTTCTATTTGTAAATGAGATATTTATATTGCTAATTATTTTTTAAAAATTTTATTTCTTTTCTCTTTTTTTTGAGAATTTTATTTCTTTTCTATTTGTAATTACATTACTTACATAATTTTTCTTTTTTTTCTCTTTTTTTATTGACTATAAAAAGTTCAAGATTATAACAATTAAAACAACTTATAAACTAGCTTATTTCAATAACAAAAATTTGAGCAACTAATTAACTTAATCAACAACCTAAAACAACTTATACAACAACAACAACAACTTAATCATACTTTTGATTATAACAATTACAACAACAATAAAACATCCAATTCAATTATAAGCTTTCTTTATGAAACAATTTTACCAATAACATCTCATGAACTTTCTCAACACAATCATCACAACAACAATTAAAAAAAAAAAAAAACCCAATCCAATATCCAACAAAAAACATAACCTAATACCAACACTAAATAAAATTCCCAACATTAAATTTCTCAACACAATCATAATATAAATTTCTCAAATTAACCAAATTTCTCAAAATAACACAATCGTGTAACATTAATTTCTCAACATTACACAATATTCTCAATATTTTTCAACCTTTTTCTAAAATAATATAAAAAGTCCAAAACTTGCACAATCTAAATCCTACTAGACTAGGGGTTGGATATTCAATGGTTGGCAGCAACACAATGGCGGCGATGAGCAGCGGCAACCACAACAGCGGTGGGGGCAGTAGTGACAGGAAGAAATCTGAAAGAGAATTTTTGGGAAATTTTGGGAGTTATTGGGATTTTGGGGTTTTTTGAGAGTTTTATTGGGGATTATTGGAAATCTCTAAGGTTTGTGCAAAAAAATGAGTTTTTTTGAAGGTTTTGGGAGGCAAAATCGTCAATAGAAAAGAGAGAATCAGAGGAGAGGCAAGAGAGAAATTCAAAAAAATAAAGGAAAGAGATTCTGCATCATGGTTTATACACAAAACCTTTATGTTGTTGCGAAAGATATAAAATGTTCGGGGTAATAAGCCACCAAAACAATACCATTAATTTAATCTGAAAAAGAAGACTCTAGAACCACTTTTTGCCATGTCAATTAAATAAAGTAGTTGCAATATTTTATAAACTACCAATTTTTACACCCTTTTTGGTGAAAAATTGAAATTTCACATTTTTTCAAGAACAATGTCGTTGCAAATAATTCTTCTTGATTGGTCAAATCCAGCTCTAGTCTGATAGTATAAAATCATCACAAATACCTAGACAATAAATGCTAGTTGTATTGTGCGGCCATTTGCAATGATAAGGTCATTGCAAATACCTATGATGTGGTGCCAAATCTTCTTGCACAAAATTGGTTTTAGCGGTGCAATGTTAATTGCGACAACACATCGTGAGAAATAAGAAAGGGTACAATTTTTATATTTGCATAGTTTTAGCAATGACAAGTCCAAGGTAAATACGAAATGCATATCGTCGACGACATATTGTCACAAAATATGCATTATTTGCGACAACATCAAATAACCCTGATTGTTGTTGTGACATCATATCAAATATTTGATAGTTTTAGTTATTATTTTACTTACAAATATGTCTCAAGTGTTGTTCTTGCCACATCATTGAATGAGCGTAGTAATAATGGATTGTCGTGGTACATCTTCGGTAATGTTTTTGAATGATGAGTAAGCCTTTTTTAGAGACTTATGATAGCAGTATGCTATCCTTAGTATCGTCCAATTTTTTTGTCCCTTTTTAAGGTAAGATGTTTTTTTAATCCTTTTAATTAATATTATCAATTTAAAATTTGAAAGGTACAAAAAATGAAAAAAAAAAGAATGGAGGAAACCTAGATCCTCGACCTTTGCGGCATGAAGAAACCTTACCATAATTTACAGATGACAAGGGCAAGTTCAAGGTGAGACGGCCTTCCTGCTCCTTGTTTTGTCGGGAAAACTCACCTTGTCATAGGTTCGAGGTAGCTTGTTAACCTATTTGCATATAAATATACGTTCAAAAAAATAACGCAAATTTTCATAAATTTATTTTTTGAAACTTATTTATTTATTTATTTTATATAGATACAACACATGTTGTTTGGCATAATAATATTATAATAGATAAGAGAGAAACAAGAAGAGAGCGCATTAGGGTTTGTCTATAAATTGATTGGGAAAAAAAGATTTAAACAACTCACATCAATTATTTAAAAAAAAAATAATATGAGTAGTAGAGTGTTACAATTTTTTTTTTTTTTAATGTGGCATGAATAAACACTTTTTTAAGTATAGCATAACATATAATATTCTTAAAATGATTAATAATTACACGATTCAATAGTAGATAACTAAGATTAAGAAAATATCAGTATTATATTTAAAAAAAATACATATTACATAAGAAGTTTTAAAAATAAGAATAACATTAAACTGGTAAGGAACCTTAAAAGAAGAGAATTAAACCAAAAATATAGTAGATAAGATTTTTACAAAACTAATTGGAAGTAAATAGCATGTTTTAAAATATTTGTTGTACATAGCAGTCAATAAAAAATTTACTCAATAAAATATATTTTTTTACTTATCCATCTTCTATGAGTCAACAAAAATTAGTGAGCAAATTTTTTATATAGTGTTATTCACTAAAAATATTTTTAAAGCTTGCTATTTACTTCAATTATCTTAAAAATGTTATTTTTCTCATTCTCTCTTAAAAGAATCAAATTTATTTTCAATAGAGTCTAGGGCTTGAGGATAATTGAGTAGGAGGGGTCAAATTGTTATTCCAACATCATACACCAAGAGGACTATGAAGAACAAGAGTCTTTATGTAGACTTAAATTTTAAAAGAGACTCCTCGAATACTACTAAAAAAGTAATGTATTAATAGGTATTTGTTTTATAATCATTAAATTTACAAAAAGAAAAAATAAGCTTGATTATATCTAATGGTTTGAGAACTTACATTATTGGTGGGAATGTCCTTGTCAATGGTTGTAAAAATTTACAACAGCCCAAAATCCATTTTCCAACCATTTTGAAATAAATTTACTTTTGCATCAATGCATTACAAGAAAAAAGCTGGTTCCCGACGTAGTTAACATGTCGGTAAAATCATCCACATGTTGGTACTACCAAAAAAAAAACTGGCTCCCAAAGCAGTCAACACGTTCGTGAAATTAATTACCGACGCTATTTGGGTGTCATTGGTAACATCAGGAGTCAGGTGTAGCTAAATTTACTTCCCAATGCATTGACCGCATCAATAATTACCTACGCCTGACAAGCGTCAATAATGAGATGGGAAAAGCGTCTAGGTGTCAAGCATAGATTTAATTTACTAACACCTTTCTGGCATCGGTAACATTTTTTAATATTAAATCTTCCCGACGCCTTGTTAGCGTCAATAAACCTTTTTTAACAAAAATTTTAAATATTAAATTCAAGTGTTTTATGTTTTTTATGTCATTGTTTGAGTATTGATTACTATTTATAATATTAATATTAATGTAATTTTTTAATGATTTTAGATGTAAATTGAAACACTAAATAAAAAATAATACAAAAATTAATGCTAATATTAAAATTAGATTAAGTTTAAAATACATAAGTCTAAAACACAAACATAGATAATGTTTGAAATATGTCTAATGACACATAAACATATATAAATAATGTCTCTTGATGGCGAAGGATGGTAAGCATCATCATTATCTCGTAAAGGATCATGCTTTAGAGGTTGAGAAATTGAATTGATGTTAAGGTAGATAGATTTTGAGGCAGATATGGTTGTTGCATTGAAGAAGAAGGATTTTTGTTGCATTGGTGGAGTGAGGCATTGTGATCGCGATGCGGTGAATTGTTGAAGAAAGGTAGTTAGATCAAATGGAGCAAATTGTACAGGGAACGTCATGTTTAACTTAAACATTAGGTACTATATGAATGTTGTTTGTGTATCAAGCCTACTCTTCGACTTGTACTTTAGCAATGTTATTTTGTGCACCATCAGAATTGGAAGATCCTTTTAGTACTCTACGCCTTCCTTTGATGTATCCAGAACGAGGCTTATGGACTTATCGAATAATCTCTACTTCAAATAAAGGATGTTGCTGACTTAACGCTGCATCAAAAGACTAGCTAGATTGTGCATTGAAAAGTGCCAACATTTGATTATGAAAAAAAAAATTATTATAGTTAGAAAAATTGTACATAAAAATTATTTTAATTGCAAAATCACAAAATAATTAATTAAACTTAGTAGCTCACATACTCCGCCTCTACTTGAGGGTCACACCATTGGCCCATAACTTTGATAAAAGTACATGTGTTGAGGAAATGATATGTCAACTAGGAACTCATTAGTGATAGGATCGACTTGTACCATTATTTTAAAGTTATAATGACAAAATTTAAGAGAAAAAATTAATATAAGATGAAAAAATTTATCTACAAAACAAGCACGATATGATTTTAATCCATGCTTGCTGTTATAGCTATTTCTTGCCTTACCATTTCTTGAATTTACCTTTGATATTTCTTGAAAAAAAAAGCAAGTTATTGAGTAAAAAGGATATTGTTATTAGCAAATATGAATCAATGACTTAGGGTGAATTATGTAATTGATTATTTGTTTTGAAGTAAACCAGTGGTCATAAAGCGCTTTCTAAGCTTTATGACTAGTAACATCTAGATGGGGAAAACTCTTTGTGACCTCTAGATTGAGTTCATTGCTGATATTCTTAAAGTACCCATGTAATGTAGTAGACCACCAATCTCTATTAAGATATGCCATTCGTGAATCCATGGACTTTTTGACGAGGTTTGTCATTTTAAAATGATAACTCTTCTGCACAACAAGGAGTAATAATCAATATTTTATAACTAATATAATTTGTTCAATGAAAAAGCAAATAAACCTACTCTCCAACATCCCTTCATAAATTGAATTTTTTACTTTCTCTTCAAGTTGATCAAATGTCTATTTAGTTTGAGGCGGTAGATAGGTTCGAGCAAGTTGTTCTAAATCCCCAGACCAACTACAAGGGTTTTTATTATTAGGACGCTAAAAACTTTCATCAAATCAAGTGCTTAGCTTACCGCTTTCTGCTTCCTTACATCTTTTCTCTACCGCTTACCTTATGTATTTACCCTTTGCTTTTCTACTACAACTACTAATATTATTACTCCTCCTCCTCATCCTCTTACTCCTTCCACTGCTATATTTATTATTATGATTATTATTATTAGCATCATTGTTATTGTTGTCAGGTCTCTGAGTTAAGCCCAAGTAGGTGTTTAGCCTACGAAGGTCCGAGACGTATCTTGGTCCATATAGCCTTGGTAAATTCTAGAAGCTTCTTTTCAGATGATACCTACAAAGGGCAAAATAGTCCATTCATATTTTAATTCAAATGTGAAGATTTCCTAGATGGCAATAAGCATTCAAGTTGATCAAGATCTATTACATCTAAGATACTCGACGGGATAAGTGCTATAAGAGATCACGGTGACATTATTTACTTAGGGAGTTTCAGAGTTTCTCTCACTATAGTACTCACTCTATTGTTCTCAAATGATCTGAATAACAAAGAAGACCCACACCCTTTTTATAACGCTCAGATCTGGGGTTAAATCTTATTAGATTAGACTTAAAAATTCGAGTTTGGATCAACTTCTGATGAAAAACACATCAAAAACTTGTAGCTTGATTATCGCATGTTCAGCATGTCGATCTTAGAGATCAACCTGTCGAACCAACTTCATCAATCTGATAACTGTGTGATATTCTAGAATCCTTAGAATATCTTATTTTCACACAAATCTTAGATAGAGCCTCAGTTTTAATTCAAATAACCCAATAGAGAAGTTATATGATTAAAACAGTTATATATAATAATCCTATAGTAAATAAAATATTATCCAAATAATTCAACATGTTTATCTTGAATTAAATCACACTATTAATTCAACCAATAAACTAACTTGAATTATTAAATCTACTCTTATTAAATTTCAACCAATCCAATAATTAACACAAGTCACTAATAGGTAGGAAAAACACGCCGTATAATTACATGATTTATTGCAAGTTAGCAAAGAGGACCTAATACATTTTTATAAAATAACGTATCCCAGATACAAATTTTATAATTATCAACTCTAACGCTACTCTAGAAAAAGCTTAGAGTTGTACTTTCAAACTATATAAAATTACAAAGCTCTAATAAGCTAATCGTCCATCACATATTATAATGTGTAACATCCCCATAGGATATTTATAATCGGCTTAAGGATATATTTCGTTTTATCTTCTTGATTATTTTTATCTTATACTCAATTATCTCACTATTGGAATACTAACTATTCATAAATAATATATCATTCGGTTACACCAATGTATCCAAAGAGTTGAGCGCTCCAGTCTTCTAATTATAGAATAACGCCTATAAGTGAATATCATTAACTCTACAAAAAAGCTATGGATTCCATACCTATGAACAATGAGTCTACGTCAATCAAGAGTCATGTCTCCAACGTACCATGTTGACAGCGAATCTACAATCAAATTGCTAAAATTTAGAATCAAGTAATAAAAAACTTGGGCCCTCAAATCACAAATTGAATCAACCTGTTCACTCGGATATATATGCAAAATTAGGATAAAATGAAGAAAATAACAGAAATTAATGAACACGTAAAATTTATAGTGGTTCACTCTGTTGATGAAGAGCTACGTCCACTGTGATTCACTATTGGATTTTCTGAGTACAGATTACAAGATTAAGAGAATGAGAAGGAATGTAAACTGACAGAATTGCGGTATTTTTTCTATCTCCCCTCTCTCCGTTTCTAAGTCCCTATATATAGAGTATGAGATAGAATCGTGGCCATTAACCGTCAGGTGGAGTGGAATAATGCTTCGCGAGTAACTGTGATACTAGGACACGTGTCAGTTGTTGATTTGCTGTAGAAACCACTACTTCCTCATGTTCTGGTTCTATACTTAACGTGTGTTATCTGTTAGGACGTGCTATCCGTCGAACCGATAAGAACGATTCGAACGAACGATACCGTGAAAGAAATTAACTTTGGGACTGAAAGCAATCGGTTTAAGGAATCAATTCCAATGAACGAATCAAATAATCGATTCAATCAAGCTAATTTGTTTGACTTGCTTGATTAACATTGTTGGGCCGCCAGGGTCCATGGTCAACTTGGGCCTGTCCGAATTATACCCCAACAGTTAGTCCCCTGCTCCTTAGTCTCATGTAATAGACTACAGGAGTGAAAATCTAATTTTGAAATCGACTGCACGTGACTCGGATGTCTCTTCACCTGTGCCAAAATCATGACTTTCCCTTGGGAAATCGCGACAATTAATTCACTGCAACACGTGTCCGCATGCCATCGGCGATTCATTAATAATCACAACAATGCTGACGTACGTGTCAGATTCTAAAAGACACCGCCTTGGTTTGAGCGGGAAGCCGAACAGATGCATAACCCTAGCCTTTGGATCAGATTGATCTGAAGCGATCCTAACCGTCAAAGTGGTGCTCTAGAAGGTACATAACGCGTCTCTGTCCTTTTCCTTCAATCCATCTCTCTCTTTCGGATTTTCATTTTCTCTCTTTTGGACTTCTAGGGCGATTTTTCTCCCCTTTTTCCTCAGTTCCTTTAGGTTCTTCAGGCAAGATTTTCTCCTCTTTCGTCTTTTCTTGCAATTTTTCTTCCATAATCTTGTTCTTCTCCCTATTTTGAGCATCTTGATGCTAAACACGCTACATTTTCCAAGAAAATCAATAACTGCTAGGGCTGTTTGGCTATATCGACTATAAGGCATTCAAGAACTGTTTGAAGTCCTTAAGTTTTAGGGTCCTGTGTCCTTTTTAATCTTAGAAACCCTAGATTTCTTTTAGTAATTGTGTTTCATAGAAATGTCGAAGTCAGTGGCCATTGCTTCGAGCTCCAGCAGTGGAGATGATCCTTGGTCGAGTAACGACGAAGGGAAGTAGATGAAATGATTCGTCAGCAAAACTTGATCAAATCGAGCATAAGGACGGCCAGGGCTAAGATCGACAAAGAAGCATCAAACCGGGGGACAGAAAGGAACCAACTAGCTAGACCTTTAAGGAGAATCGACCACATTGATACAATCAAAAGAAGGAAGAACGTCTCCCCAACCAAAGGGGTATCATTTTTTACGAAGAACCCAAAGTCTGTCTTGATAGAGTTGGACCTCCAAACGATACAGGTGAAGTACGGGGTCCCACCTGTTGTAGAGATTTGACTCCCTTATCTGGGCGAACGGGTTGACACCCAAAACAACAACTGGTTTTACGTATACAGCAAATGGTTCAAGCTTAGTCTTCGATTGCCGATCCTTAAATTCATATTAGAGACCGTTGGTCATTTCGATATTTCTATGACGCAGCCAATGCCGAACGAAGTTCAGCTTTTGATAGCATTGATCGTTTTAATCGAAGAGGCTAAAATAGACTTTGACATATTTGACTTTCTTCAATGCTACTATTTAAAGCCAAATAGTAAAAACCCAGGTCGATTTTACTTTGTTTACCAATAGTCAAAGCAACTTATAGGAGAGTTTGCTAATGCAAATAGACATTGGGAAGAATGATACTTCTTCATGTCAGTCAATCAATCACAATTCTTTCGAGCTTACTACCCGAATCCCTTTTCCATTTGCTTTCAGTCATATTGGTGAGTTTTGATCCTTGAGACTATTTCAAACAGTAATTCCAACTAATTCAAGTATATTTCCTTTTTGCAGATTACGAGCTAAACCACCCGGCTCCAATTGGTGAGAGGTTCAAATTGAAACTTCAAGCACTGCTCGCATTAAAGGATCAAACTTGGGCTGAAATGTCAAAACCTGATCGACTTGAAAAGTCATCGATTTGGAAGAATTTCAAGAACATTCCTTCAGGTATTCCTATTCGATTTTCAAAACGAGTCGATTGGGTCTTCATTTGCCGCAGTGCACTTCAGTGGCTATACGGTCTGTCCAAATTTATTACCCTACTATCTGAAGAAGACGTTTATCTCGCAAAAGCCGCTTTATTAGTCATGAAGGTAACGTTACCTCCCTTGGGTGAGATGAGGAAGAAAAAACTAGCAGACAAGAAATCAAAGAAAAGACAAGCTGAAGCTGGCGAATCATTAGCACCAAAGGAGACGACGCCGCCGGTCGAACAGTCTGAGCTGCCTCCTCCTCCACCGTTTGATATTCAGCCTCCTCTGTCGAAGAAAAGGAAAGGAACGGAGCCTCTTGTTTCAACCGAAGATGTCCAAAGATCAGCTTCGGAGAAGACGTTGGATGTCCCAGATGATGTCAGCATTCTTCAAGACAGGGAGGTTGCAACGAGAGCAACAGTCAACTTCTATTTCAATAAAGAAGAGGAGGTCTTTGGAGGGAAACCATTTACATGGCTGTACAACGAGTCGACTGCTGCGTTGGGACAGGTAAAATAGCGATTTTTATGAAATTCTATGGGTTCGTTCGAAACGACTAACGCAACAACTTTGTAAATATGTAGGCTCTCATGTTCCACAATCTTTTCGTGAACAAGACAGTCCACAAACTTGAACAGGAGACGTCGAGGGTAAAAGAGCTTAGGGAAAAGCTCGAAGAAGCAAAGTCACAGATGGAGAGCAAACAGAGGGAGCTTAACGACGCTGTCGACGCGCTAAATAGGGCAAACAGCAAAGTGTTGAACTTGTCGAGTAAAGTTCAGCTTTTGGAGGGAGAAAATGAAGGACTAAAGGAGAAGATATCCTCGAAAGACAAGGATATTGAAGAAATAAAGGAGCAGCTGCTCGAGGTCTACGATACCTCATCCTTCAAGGCGCGGCTTGGAGCCTTGATCAAATTCAAATCAAGAAAACTTAGTGCCGATGCAATCGATGAGGAGATAAAAGAGCTCCAGGATGTGCTGTCGATGGACGATCAGGTTGTCGAAGTTGAATCTGACCATGAAGACGTCACCGTCGAGCCCTCTACTCTCGAGCCTGAAGCTGCAGGGATTCCACCTATCGATGTCACTGATCTCTTGACTTTTGAGACAACCGAGGCCGAAGACGACCAGCCAGCTGAAGGAGGAGGACTTTGAGAGAATTTTAGATTCGTACCATCATTTTTTTTTTTGGAGCACTTTTATTTTTGTCTTGGAGGACCTTTGATTCAACAGCTGGAAATTCCAGAAAATTAAGATCCGTACTTTTAGAAATTTCCTTATCATTTTAGATTTATGCTTTCATGTCGTATGTATTAGAGATTTTGTTCTCTAACTGACATAGAATCAGTCAGATAATGAATGAAGCCCGTAACCATTTAGACTTAAATGAAATGAGTTCGAGATTGGCTCGATCATGAGCACATTATTATTAGATTGAAATAACTAAGTTTGAACTACGAACGAAGTCGTACGTCGTATTCATTGAAATGATCAAATGGGTTAGAAATTGCAGTTGAAATAATTGCTCAACATGACTAAAATCGCCATTAAAATTGCGACTTGATGAGGCAAAGGTGATCAGACGTGTAGCTTGTTTGCAAATGTTTAACTGACTATACGGTCTGAACTGCTTTTCCTTTAAAGAACTATTAGTTTGGATGGACCAGCAAGATTTGGGTCGATGTGGCGGAATTAAAAATTGAGTCGTGAAAATGATGTTAGGCGAATTCGGATCGATCTGATCGAATCCGGTGTTTGCCATTAATATGATGTCTGATGATTACGGATCGATCTGGTCGAGTCTAGTGTTTTGCCATGAAGACGACGTTGAGTTCGGATCGATCTGGCCGAATCTGGTGTTTGCCATTAATATGACGTCTGATGATTACGGATCGATCTGGTCGAGTTTGAAGTTGGGCTACAATGATAGCATTGGGTTCGGATCGATCTGGTCGA